>JAOTRH010104044.1:0-15727 GCA_034768845.1 Heliamphora exappendiculata
ATCAAGCAACCCCATTCTCTCTCTGCTGGGTGAAATCACTTGGCGCCATAACACATACAAACGATACATAGTCATATACAAACGACATATTTTCAGAATTATTTCACTATATACATAAATCTGATACATTTTCAATGATACATTTTCAAATCCATAAAATCATTAGTTTTGATATATGTTTCAACTCATCGCAATCAAATGTAACCACTGATACATTTTATCAATTGTTAGTGAAAATATTTTTATAAAGAACATAAGTCATCGATATATTTCAACTTCAGTTCACTACGCATATGCAACTGATACATTTATCAGTATTATCTCTCTATCTGTGTTTAATACAAAATTGAAACAGAACATGATGCCAGAAAATCACAACTTTCCAAATGATACTTTTAGGATTTCATCACTTGTGAAAATCATTACTGAAACAGAGATATTTGCAAGAACGCCAAACTGATACAACTTATAACTGATTCATTTATCACTTCAAGTCAAACATTCAGTCCAGAATATCCAACTGATACAATTTGCAACAGATACATTTATCACAAAGTCACTAGTCACTTTTCAAGTGATACTTTTATGATTTCTTCACTTATGAAAATCACAATTAAGACAAAATTTTTTACAAGAACACTCACCTGATCCAATTTACAGACGATGCATTTATCACTTTAAACCAAATATTCAACCCATACGACCAAATTGATATAATTATAAACCACAACTGATACATAAATTTGGTTGGAGCCCTCAACAACCCCTGCAGATCCAAACTGTACGCTAGTGCAGCTCACATGCAACCCAAACAAATCTCCATCCTCCGCCGCAGAGACCACGCCAGCGATGGTTGCTGAGCTTGTGCTTTTTCACCCATTTCTAGCGAAAAACGTCTTTCCCAAACCACCAAACCACACAGCGCCGTGAGAGAGGGAGAGAGGGGGAGAGAGAGAGACTGAGATTTTGATTTTGACGACGACGCTTTTGATTTTGACGATGAGACTTGACGACGAGGCGGCAGTGATGGCAGAGGCGGTGACACAACGACAAAGAGACTCAACGGTGGTGCGGCGATGGTAGGAAGTGCGGCAGTGGCGTAGCTTGAAGGGAGAGCGGAGAGAGAGAGAATATAATTTGATTTGTTGTGTCCTCAAACGCGATTCCAAGTTTTACAAGAGGATCTATATGGCAATACATTTTTTGAAGCTTGTATGGTTTTCGTCGGTAGCTTGTGATTTTCGTTCGAATTAGAACTTCACTAATTTCGACTGAAAGTCCACAAAATTAGAATTGAATCAGTTGTCGTATGGTTTAAAATATATTTTGTATCTTCAAAACAGAAAGGATTAGGTTTTAAATTGGGGTATAATAAACATGATAAAATTAGTTTAAATTAAAAAAGATTAAATCTCTCAAAATAAAAGTTATGGGACTAAATCTCTTATATTACCTTAAAAATGACTAATCTTTAAATTTCTCAATAATTTATTCCAAATAATTAAAATTTCTTTTTTTTCCTTAAAAAATTATATTTCTTAAATCTCAAATAGAAAATGCTAATCGAAACTCATTGAACTGTGGTTAAAAGATATATAATATATAAATATTTGTGTAAAGTGTATTGATATCTGTAAAAATAGTAGACCCTACACCAAAAAATATATTGATATTGAAATTTTTTTATTTTTATTATACTATTATTCAAAGTCTAATGAATATTTTTTTTTTTTTTTTGGCAGCATCCATCTCAAATAGCCAGCACGGACATAGGCTGAAGAGAGTAGGTTGCTTCTCCTACTCGAGCAGGTGCAAGAGTGAGTCCCTCAAACCCAAGAGTAGAAAGAAGAAAACAACACATACGAATCAGTCTTCCAATGCAGTCAAGAAAATTATTGGCAATACCGGAGTATAATTATATTTGGTATTATTAAAATTAATAATTTATAAATTATAATTTATAATAAAAGTTATAAGTATTTATTAAATATTATATTTATAGTAAAAAAAAATTATAATTTATAATAAAAAATGTGAATATTTAAAAAAAATTTATAATTTATAATTAAAATTAAGAGCAAAAAATTAAAAAATTACTAATAGTAACTTTATCAAATATCTACCTTCGCAGCGTGTAGTATATTTGATAAATAAAAATACACGATGTATATTAATAAAATATTTTTTATTTCTTAAGTATTTAACGAATGTGAGTTAATATTGTGACATAGAAATTATTTTTATTACATAATTATATAAGAGCACATAAATAATATCACTTAAACTAATTATTCAGTATTCTTAAAATACAATATGATAAATTTACGTAGTATTCTCACTCAATATAATAGTAACAAATTTTACGATAAGAACATAATGACTTATATTTGTTAAGTAATTATAAGATAAATAATAATTTATTTTATATATATTTTAATAATTTATTTATTAAAAATATTACATAATAACGTTTATATGGTAAACTAAAAATACTTAAAAGAATTTTTCGCACCACGTGCCGATTGCAAAAAGAATAGGATAAGCATTGGCAAAGTGTGAAAAGTGTATTAGTCAGTTTAATTGTGATTCTTTTCCGCCCACCTCACCAACTTTTTGGGTCCATGTTGGACCAAGATTTGCCTGATTGGCCATCTGATTTTCAATACCAAACCAATTTTTTTTTTAATTCAAACAGTTCCTTATGAGGCACGTATTTGGGTTTGGTCCTTTTGGATTTAGCGTTTTTTTTTTTTGTATGTTTAAAAAGTTTGGTTTTAAAAATGTTTAGTGCTTTTAAAAAAAGATAAATAAAAAAAGTTAAAATATTTGAAATAATTTTTTATAGTTGTTTTTTTATTTATTTTTATTAAAATGCTCAATAGACTTTTGTTTTTTATTTTTAAATTGTAATGTTTATAATATTAGTATAACTTTTTTATTTTTGCAAGGAGTGTTGACTTTTTCAATCAAGATTATTATAGTAATTTTAGTTAAAAAAACGTTAGGGTGTTTTGAATGTGTGCAGGATTTTTTCTTAGATTTATATATGAGAAAAAATTAGTTAACTTTTCTTGAAAAATTAAATAATATAACTTAAAAATTAATTTTTTTTCTTTGCAAAAAAACTAATTTTTTTGAGAAACCAAACTGGGTTTTAGATACGACCTCACCACATGTGGCGTGGTTGAATTGTGCACCATGTTTGACACAATTATTTTGTAAAAGTAAACACATCAACAACAAAAAAGGATACACCTTCCCAAAAAAACCAAGTCCAGAAAATCGTCACATAATAAAAAATAAATTGATCAAAGTTTACTTGGTGATTTAGGTCTCGTATGCTTAAATAAATTTAATCCATTCATCTTAAATTATAAAACAAATTCTACTGTAAAGTACTGTTGTAAAAACATAGATGGAGAGACAAAGCAAGAAAAATTATTGTTGGTGTTTGGCATTGCTTTTTATGGTCGTTTTTAGCATTTTATTACTAATTTTAGCAATAAGTTATTATTTTATTAAATACTCATAATTTTAGTTACAAGCTATAATTATATTTTTTTTTATATAAAATTAGTTTTAGCTACAAAGTAACATCTTTTTCAAGAATTCACAATTTCTACTATAAACTATAACTGTAATTATTTTAATCACAATTTAAAAGTAATTAGTTTCAGCAAATCAAGTTTCATCAATATGAGCTATTTGATTAGACCAAATCTATGAGAGTTTTTGATAAAAATTGTAAGTGTACTTGTATTTTTTTATTGTAATTTTTAATTTTAAATTAATACATATAAATTTTATTGTTTGAAGTTATAAATTTATAATTGTAATAAATATTTATGATTTTTTTTGAAGTCATAATTATATATTAATTTTCATCAATAATTTGTAAATATATAATTTTAATTACACCAAACACTCTTTATATATCCTCCCTTTGGTTAGAATGCAGAGGGAAGGTGGCTTTTCTTTATTGACCCATTCCTCCAAACAATTTTCTTCATTGTAACCAAACTAATCGGCAAAAAATTAATAAATAAATAAATAAAATAAAATAAAATAAGAAGAACGTTGTTGATGATGTAACTAAATTCTACGTGATTGTGTGTTCTTTTAAGCGTATTTATAATTCATTACTTGTATGCTATATTTGGTGGTAAAATAAAAAAGGAAATAAGACTATTTTAAAATAATTTCTTATATAACTATGCTTGGAAAGTAATTGAGAGGATTAAAAAAAGGGCTTTCAATCAAAGGTAAAAAAAAAAAAAAAAAAAAATTTAACGGATAAGATTCATCAATAAAAATCTTAATGCGCAAGGTTCAATTGCGTGATTTTTCTTATAAATATCTTGCAAATAAATAAATTTATCTATTTTGTATAACAAACAGATAATTTATCTGTTTAATATTCATCTGTTTAATATGCAAACAGATAAATTTATCTGTTTGCATACTTATGCTTAACGAATAAATGTATCTATTGGCATATCAACACAGAGAATGCAACTTATGCTTGACAGATAAATTTATCTGTTGGCATATCAACGTAGATAATGCAAACAGATAAATTTATCTGTATTTTTTACACGTACTTTCAATAAAAGAGATAAATTTATCTATATATTTATACTTGTATTAAAAAGACACGGATAAATTTATCTGTATTTTTTATACATACTTTTAATATAACAGATAAATTTATTATGTGTTTTTTACATGTACTTTCAATAAAAGACAAATAAATTTATCTGTGTTCTTCATATATATTTTAAAAAGGCACAGATAAATTTATCTGTTCTAAGATATTTTCATTTCAAAAGGACATTTCGCGTTAAAACTTTTATACGAATGGAGCTTACTTGTTAAATTTTTTTATGCTGTATGAAAAACAGTAAACGACCTATAAATTAGACTGTTCATCAATTTTTTGTAAAAAAAAAACCCTCTATTTCGGGTAGTATTCCAATCCTATGAATGAGTTGATTTGTCTCATAATTAAAAGTATATTTTTATATATATAAAAAATTAATCTCACTAAAATTATATTTAATCAAATAAAGTACTGTTTGTTACTATATTTTCCTATTCTCTCAACTAATAAACACTTTTTAATACAAAAAATATTATATTAATAATTTAATATAATACTTCGAGCACTAATTATCTAAATACACTAAAGTGGTATTCCCAGTCCAATCCAACTGAATGAGAAAAAAAAAAGAAGCTCAAATAATACCAATGATGTCCCTAACGTATGTGTTTCTCTCTCCTGTGGCGATGATGAAGTTTTTCAAAAAAAATGAAGAACTGGATGGTTTGCCGATGATGAAGCTTTCGTTATTTAGGACGGTGTGACTTCTTGCTTTTGGTAGTGATGCATTTTGTGATCAAGTATTCAAGAAGTCAATAGAACAGCACATTTATCTCTCTCTTACTTTCTCCCTCCATCATCTTCCGGGGATAAAATTTCACATTGTTTAGTTAGGAATTTTCAATTCAATTTATAGTTGGGAGAAATATAACGCCACAAAATACATACTCGGTGATCCAAAAAATACATTTTTATTAGTTTTCATAAATTACAAAAAAAAAATTTATAAAAAATAAAATTATAGAAAATAACATGAACAGAATATGCAAATCGAGTTCTGCAAATGCAGTTTTCTTCAAAATGATTCACCGCCTACCAATGGTGTTGTAAGTTTTTTCACCGGCGTCACTTTTTCAGGATAAAACGGTTGACCCGAACGTTGAAATGCCTCCAAAGATCGGCCACTCAAACGCACCTCATTTGTCTTTCTCTCTCACACTCTCACAGTTTTGAAATCTCAAAATTTGTTTATCTTTTCTGCTATTTTAATCTCATCTTTTCAGTTTCTATCTTCTCCTCTCTGTTCTGTGTTACCAGAATAATAAATAAAATATATATATATAGCCATTCTTTCATGGGGTTACACATATTAAATGAATGGTAATAAACCAATAAATCAATTGGCCAATTGAATTCAGAAATTAATTTTGACTTATTCATTTAGAATTTAAATTAGGATTACAAATAATTGAATTGCTAATGAATTCTGCCAATTGAATTCTTATAGTCAATTGAGTTTTATATCTGCCAATCAATTGAATTCGTATTGCCAACACTTATTAGGTGTACTACATTCTCAATTTACATAGAGATTTTTTTCTAAAAAGAAACAACAAAATCGTGTGTGTCTAAATAGCAAAAATCGAACAATATCTTAGTATGGACTTTGACAGAGGAGTGGCCTTTTCATTTGGCGCCGTATGTGGAAACACTAGTTCCACAACATGGACCCGCACGCTGAAGGGTAATATAGAGGGATAGAATTCCACGTTACTTAGTTAGGAACTCTCAACTCACTTTATAAGGTGTGTTGTACCTTCAATTCACCAAGAGATATTTTCTTAAGAAGAACAACAAAATCATGTGTGCCTAAGTGACGAAAATCAGATAATATTTTGGTGCGGGATCCAACAAATAGGTGATCTCTTCGGGGCCTATTTTTGATAGCTTTTAAGTCAGCTTTTTTATATATAAAAAAAATAATTTTAAACAGTCCTGCTTGGTTTCAAAAAAATATAATTAACTTTTTTTCTATCTCTCAATTCAAGAAAAAAGTCAATACATATCTCAAATATTTTAACTTTTTTTCAAACAAATTTATTATAATACGCTTACTTAAAAAATTCAACACTATCACAATAACAAAAAAAAATCATGCTAATATCCCAAACAGTATAATTTAAAAGTAAAAAATAAGACTATTTTAGACATTTTAATAAAAAGTAAAAAAACCATTACAAAAAATTATGTCAAATAATCTAAATTTTTTTCATTTTTTTATTTTTTAACGAAAAAACTAAAACTCTTAAATGCCAAATTTTTTTAGACATTCTAAATATTCACTAAATCCCATACATGAAACCCAGCTAAAACAGTCTCTGCCCAAGCAAGGTTTCTCTCTCTCTCACACACACACACTATCTCAATAGTATGGCCTGCCTCCTCTTTGAGGCATTTCCATTATCGCCAAATCAAACACATTGCCGGCAACTAATTGAGATTCCAATCAATTAATAGGGAGTTGTTGAGATTTGTTGACGAAATAGAGGAGGCGGTCTACTAATCCGATCTCTTTTATAATTTTATACTAATTACACTTCATTTTTATATCCGTTACTATAAAAAAAAGTTTTTTATTGCCTCATAAAACATTTTGTGTCAAAATTCCATAGCCATGGCCATTTAAGACGATTTTTTTATCATTGAGATAAAAAAATTACCGCAATAATGGTCATTTGAGACGGTTATTTTCTATAGTAATAAGATGGTAGCAAAAGTGAGTCATTTGAGATGACTTATTTTATTGAAGCAAGAAAATAAATTCAAAAATTGAGCGTGCTGAGATGATATTTATGAAAATGCAGAATGTGACATTAAGTTGTATTTAAGAATTATAAATGGACAGAAAAATAGATCATTTGAGATATTTTTTTATCATCGTAAAAAAATAGATGAAAAAAAATTTAATGTCACATGTTTACGTGTCTAAAAAAGAATAGTTTGCAGTGCGGTTAATGTTGAAAATCACAACAAATTAATTTGTGATACATTAGTTGTTGAACTTTCATTTTAGTTTTATTTTGTTTGTCTAATTTAAATTTAGTGTTAATTAAATTGTTTTGGATGTAATAATATTTGATTGCATAAAATGAATGAATAGGTATAATGATAAACAGTTTATTTTGCTTGAGAACCAATGAATTATTTATATGTTTTAGATATTATCTTGTATTAATGAATGTTTAAAATTTTAAGATGTAAATACTTATTTTTATATATTTTGATAAACAAAAAATATTACAAGTGAAATTATTTTTTTATAAACAAATTGTTGCAGATGAGTTATTTTTGTATTTGCAACGACATATCTCCCAACTAAAATAGTTATCTTTTGAGACAACAGATCTCTCTCAACACAAATAGAGTTCTTGTGAAATACTTATTTTTTAGGAAATTTATTTGTTGATGCAAATTGTACCTTTTAAGATGGTTTAATTATCGTTGCAAATAGAATCTTTAGAGGTCGCATTTCCTCGTCTCAAATAACACATTTAGAGAGTGTTTACTTTCCATCATTCGTTAAGTAATATATTTTGAAACGATATATTTTTTGATGCAATAGTATTTTTAGAGACGACAGTCTACCAACGCAACAAGCACCTTTTTGCGACAATAGCGGCATCTGGTGCAAAACATAATGTTTTTGCTACCTTTTACAAACCATCACAAAAAGTCATCTTTACCGATGCAAATGTTTTTGCAACCATATGTTCCCATGCAATTATTATTTTGAAACCCCTTTAATTACTATCCTCATTTACCGACGCAAAGCCAACGCTAATACCATATGCAATGATTATATAGCTTTTTGAGACGACATTCTGCCAATGCAAAAACCCTATTTTTAGTAGTGTATCTAATTTACACCGATTATCAAATGAAAACTTAAAACTCCTAATCCTCAAATTTCATTAGAAGATGGTATTCTCTCTCTAAGTGACACATCTTTATAATTTGGAGTTGGACACCTTGCTGTGAGGTTAATCACAGCTGAACTGCTGTGAGAGTAATTAATTTTTACTTAAAATTTTTAAATTTAATCGAAATTGTTTATTATATTGAATTAATCGAATAGGTAATCTCTGTCAAAAAAAACCAGCTCAATCAAAAATTGTCAACCAAATGAGTCGAATATATTTATTTGATAATTTACTCTCAAAATATTATAAATTAATTAATTTTTTTTAAAACAAGCATACACTGATCAGATAGATAGTGACATCCGATTGACCTAATATTTTATGAAAATTACCTACTCAATGAGTTGAATATAACGAACGATTCCAATTAAATTTTAAAATCTCAAATAAAAAATAATTACACTCACAACACCCCTATTGTAATTTTAGCTCACAAAAGGATCCCAGACTCCCTGTAATCCTCGTCCACTCTTATATTTTCTCTAAATGAATGCCACTCAAAATTTATAATATCCCACTCTCTTTATTTTCACTCACGCTCTTTTCACTCTTTCATTACTTTTTTCCCATTTCATTTCCGTATTTATGGTATCAAATAAATATTTAAATTTTTATAAATAGTTAAATATTAATTTAAAATGTACAAAGTTATTAAACATAACAACATAATAATTTCATTTTCTATTATTATTATTATGTTTAAAAAATATTTTTATATTTATATGTAAAAAATATTTAATTAGCCAATATTGTTGAAAGCATGCAAGATAAAATATAGTAGAAAAAGAAAAAAGATAATTATACTTACTTCTCTTGAGATTTAAACTTATCACAGGGATCTCTCATGTGGTCTCTAAAATTACACTAATCTCTCATTAGTTTTAATTTAAACATCAATTGCACCACAACTGTTAAAATTTTCGTTAAAATTTAACGAAAGCAACTCATTCCACCCAAAACTACCATTTTCACTCTAAAATCACAATTCAAACCATATTTTTCATCTCAAAATCACTCTTCACACCCCAAAACCACCATCACGTTGAAATTTGAGGTGAGAATAGTGATTTTGGAGGGAAAATGTGGTTTGAATGGTGATTTTAGAGTGAAAATAATAATTTTGGGATAAAATGAGTAGTTTTCGTTAAATTTCAACAGAAATTTTATCACTTGGGGTGCAAGTGATGTTAAAATTAAAATTTAGAAAATGTTAGTATAATTTCAAAAAGCACATGAAAAATTCTTGTAATAAACTTAAACTTTATAGGAGGTAAATATAATTATCCTAAAAAATATATATAATCCCATTTTACTTTTTTTTACTAAACGGGAAAAAAAGTATTTACTTGCGACAAGGCATGAGTACTCAATGCTAGATAATTTTTTTTAAAAAAACTTAATGTTTTTCATTAAATAATTTTTTTAAAATTGTCTTTATTATTTTGTAAATTTTGTGCACGGATCACTACTATAATTTGTGTAATTTCCACACTATTGATGATGGTGCCAAATGTATCGGCCAAGGCATATTATATAGTACTCTTAATAAATAAATAAATAAATTTTAATTAAATTTTAAAAAATTAAGTTTTAGCGCGTAAAATTCATCAATAAAAATCTTAACATACAAACTCTAATTGCGTAATATTTTTCGAAAAATCCTACAAACAGATTAATTTATCTATTTGTATATCAATACAGATAATCCAAATAGATAAATTTATCTGTCTATTTATTTATCTGTTTACTTATTTATTATGCATAATAGACAAATTTATCTATTTGTATATCAACATAATAATATAAATAGATAAATTTATCTGTATTATTTACACGTGTTTTTAATAAAAAGACTGATAAATTTATCTGTATTCTTTATATATATTTTGAAAAAGCACAGATAAATTTATCTATCTTAGGGTATTTTTGTACCAAAATGATTTATTGCGTTAAAATTTTTATAAGAATAGATCTTACTCATTAAAAAAATCTTATGCTAGATGAAAAATAGTAAACGATTTATAAATTAGATTCTTCATCAATTTTTCGAATAAATAACTGTAATCCATATAATGTAAGTTACTTGTTGCCTTTTAATCACCTAATAAATGTGAATTATATTTTGCTACTATAAAATTTATTATAACTTATTGAGTGAGAGTATCACATAAATATTTTATATAGTAGTTTTTAGAGTAGCCAATAATTATTGGCCACACGTGGATGAAATAATTGTTCAAAAATGTGTTTTAAATTTTTATACAGTGAGTAGCTCACATTATGAAGTACGGTAAGCTTAAAAGTATTTTATTCAGAATTCTAAAATTTAGTTAAAATTGCTCATTATGTTGAAATCGTTCGGTAGGTATTTCTTTTAAAAAATTAAATCAATCAAGTATTGTTAGGCAATGATTCAAACACATTTATTTAACAATTTATTCTCAAAATATTATAAACTAATTAATTTATTCAAAACAAATATAATATGATCACATAAATAATAATATTCAATTAAGCTAATTTTTAATAAAAATCACATACTCAATAATTTAAACATAATAAATAATTTTAATTAAATTTTAAAATCTCAAATAAAATATATTTCTGTGAGCTACTCACAGCATTACAGCAGGGAACCTCTCCCCATAAAAATGTATGGGGACAATAAGAATAAACGACAAAATTAGGTGCCCCATATAATTAAAGCCTTAAATTCATCATTAAATAGTGTGGAGCCCACGCGCATCTCAAAGCCTTCAATTCCGCAACGGCTTTACCAACTTATTTTTTCGACAATCAGTGCCGGAATTATATTGGATCCTGAGGGGGTACTTCTCCTCGTTCACCTCTATTTTTATTAAAAAATTTAATTATTATACGATATTAATTAATAAATTATATTTTTGTAGGAGAGAGGTTCTCTTACTGTGGTAAAAAAATAAAATATATATCAAACATTTGCTTAAAAAATTTACATTAGTGGGAAATTATAGTAAAATTGAGTACAAATTTTATTATAAATGAAGTTAATCATAAGAAATTAAAGAACACGAATACCTTTTTGATGAATGATTTAATGAGGTGGTTATTCTATTAAAAAAGATTATCTTGTTATGCATATTATTTTTTTATAATATTTTTTTAATAGAAATAAAGAGTTAAAGCACAGACCTTTTGACAGCTCAATTTGGTAGGAGTTAGACCTATCGCATCGTAATAGATATTCGTCTACTGACAAGGAGTACAAATAATGATAAGAATGGCTCGGTGAACATTTGGTTAGTCACCCAAGTTTGGTTCCCTTGACAGTTTGTCCAATTGTTTGTTCAATCTTTGTTCTGATTAAAGTTAGAGCGTATTTTACACGGCACGTGACTTTGGTTAGGAAAATATAATTCTACGGACCTAACAGCACACATGTGATGCACCTGTCAAGTGTACCGAGTATAAGACAAAAGAATATAACAGAACCCTGTACATGTATTCTTTATCATTATGATTATTTTTTTTACTTAGCTCTCACTCAATCGGATAACTAACTTGATCGTCGAAAGAAATACCATCGGCAAAGATACCGGTGTCCTTTCTAACGATTTTTTTAATCTTTTTCAAGTTGTATCTGAAATATCGAAAATCATCTCAGAAGATTGCATCATCAATTTTAAAATAAATTTTTATTTAGTTCATTAGTATTTAAATAGAACGTGAACTCTCGTTTAACTTATCATTTCTATCTATATACATTTGCATTGAATTTACGAGTTCAAAACAAATATAATTGTTATAATTAAGTTGATTTTTTCATAAAATGGGCCTTCATATTATAGGTTCTGGCACTTCCTGCCCAATGCTCATAACCTTTTTTTAACAGCCATGGATATTTATGTACCCTCTTGACCCTCGGTCTATTTTTCATATTATTCCAAGTCCTTGTTTTAACATAAATTTCTTTTTAATACTTAATGTAATGAAAGGTAAAAGCTAATAAAAGTTATTTTTCAAGTTTAAAAAACTAAATTATTTTGATAGAATATAATTGAAAACTTAATAGAATTTGAAGAAAAACATTGATTTTTCTTTTTGATAAGTGAAGTCTTGATTATTTGTTGCTTAGAAATATTTTTCAAGTTCTATGATCATCCAAAAATTCTCATTGCTTACTCTAAACTCTATTTTATTTTCAAAAAGGTATAAGCTAATGTCAATCTCATGGTACACAAAATATATCATTATTTGAATAGAAAATTAATATCGACATAGTACTTATTTTTAATCACGTAAAAAAAATATTTCCAAGTGAAACAATTATATATGACCCATTTGTGTTGGGTTGGTGAAAAATAAATAATAAATCACTTTGGGCGCATTAAACTTTTTTTATTTATTAAAAATAAAATAATACATAAATAATGCTATATAGTACTCCAAAAGTACCTAATAACTTTTTTAAAAAATAACGTGCAAAAGTACCTAATAACTTTTTTAAAAAATAACGTGCGAATATCATATTCAATTGTCACTTATTTGGTAAAAGCAAAAATTACCATACTTGAATTTGAAATTCATTAGTAAAAAGCTCTCGATACAAACAATGTAATATCATTAATTATCTTGAGAAACTAATCTGTTAATTAATAAATGAGTATAATAATCATGGAGTATCTAAAAATTTTGATTTTTAAGAGGTTTAATTTAAAAAAAATTAAAAAAAATTAAATTATTTGGGACAATTTGTTTAAGAATATTTTTTGGTTAAAAATTTTAATATATTTTTATTTTTTACTTATAAAATATAGTATTTCAGATATTGACATATTTTTTTAGGAGTAGACTAGACCTTTAGTGATGACAAAATCTATACTATTATAATAAGAAAATTTCTAACTCAGCGAAGTTTTTTGTGACTTTTTAATTTATATAAAAAAAATTTCAAAAGTATATTAGATATTTTTATTATTTGTATTCTCTTTTAAAATTGTTAAAAAAATAAAAAAAGATAAATCACATTTTTTTTAATTTCTCACAATTTATGATCCATGAACCACATGTGAGCAAAGCAATAATTGGAACATATATCAAACTTATCAAAATACCATGCAATTATGTTTCTCCACACCTATCAATATTAATTAGGTCCTTATTGGTAATATTAATTTTTTAATTTTTTAGTTCAAAATATGAAAAATTTAAGATTTTTCAATTTGCATAAAAGCAAAAAAGCTAAAAAAAAAAAGTTAAATCAAAACACAAACTTATAAAATATTATATTTAAATTTCTACCACTTTTAAAATATAATAGTACCTTTTATTCATAACTTATTTACTACCACTATCAACTACATATAATTGTTAATATCAAATATATAGAAGGGTAAAATTGTTTACTTTGAACAAAGAACAAAAAAAATAAATTTTTACTCAAACAAACAACTTTAAAAAAGTTAGTTAAAAGTTAAATTACCAAATAATTTACTTTAAATTCTATTTAATTTTTTAACTAAAAATACAAAAAAAAAACTAATTTTTAAATCAGTTGACAATTGGGCCTAGCTTGTTGGTCCACACAATTTTTGTGGTCTGGTTTTCCATATTTTCCCATTTTTTATTACTGGATAGTCTTACGCTGTGTTTGGACCCTCTAAAAAATTAGTTTTTTAAAAAAAAAATCAGCTTTCAAGTTATACTATTCAGTTTCTCTGAAAAGCTAAATATTTTTTTTAATTTTTTCTTTAAAGAAAAAAAACTATACAATCTTAAACACATTTAACTTTTTTTTGAGTAAAATAAGTATAATATCATTAATTAAAAAGTCAACTATACTCTTAATATTTAAAAAATTATAATAATATATCAAATACTAGAATTTAAAAACAAAAAATAAGAAAATAATCGACATTTTAACAAAAAGCAAAGAAAAACCTACCCTAAAAAAATTGTCCCAAACACTTGAACTTTTAATTTTTTTCTTTTTTTAAAAATGTTAAATATCTTAAAAATCAAGTTTTTTAGACATCTCAAACCGAGCATTAATACTATTTATTATATTTTTTTATATTTTTTTATCTTCTTTGATTTTGTTTTTCCCATTTTAACCAATCTTCTTGGACTACCGTTAACTAATGGAATACAAAAAAAAACATTTTTATTACCCTTTAAAAGTTTTTTTATTATATATGAAAAGGTCACTTTTATAATAAAAAAATTCTTTGTTTTTTCTATTTTTCTATATTTTTATATTTTTTTGAAAAAATCTAATTAAGGTGAATTAGTAAGGTAAAAGACAAATCAAATAGAATTTTTAAAACTGAAAAGATTTCTAAAAGATGTGATCTTTTAAATTTTTTAAAAAGTATCTAAATAATTATACGTTATTATGTGAGTTAGATTTTAGCGGTCTGAATCAAAACAATTAAATTATTTTAGGTATTTTATTTAAAATAAATAAAATCAGAAAATACTTTCATTGTATTATTACGAATATTGCAAGTTTGAAAACAACTTTATTCACTTAATAAAATGGGTCATTATTTATTTTTTATTAATTTAAATTTTAATATATTATTAATGAGCTTCACGGAATTTAAACAAATGATGCCGTTGAATTCACCTACTTTTTCGGGGAGATTATTCAATGGATAAGAAACATTATTCGAGTGTTAATATAATTTATTTAAATAACAAATAAATATCATGTGTGTTTTTAATATAGAGTTATAATTGTTAATTTTTTTATATAAAAATATTTTTTTTAAATTAAAAATATATAATGTGCATGTATAAGCATGCATTTGGGCAAAAAATTAAGACTTTTTCAAAGTTTTTTTTTCATATATTCTATTTTTTAGTCCTAACTTTTTGCTATTTCAATTCTTTGTGAATGACAAGAATTTAGAAAGTACGGCGGTTCGAATTAGAGTTGAAACTAAAAATAAAGAAAAAGCAACAAAAGTGTATTTAAGTATTTTTTGTATTATTTATTTTTTAAAAAAATTGTTTGGTTTTTTTATTATATAAATTTTTTGTTACCTGAAGGCTCTAAAAATTGTACTAGTTGAAACTAATACAAAAACTTTTGTATTAAAAAATAAAAAAATTTGTATAAAAAAATTAAGGGATGCATTAGTAATTAACTTAAAAATAATATATA
>JAOTRH010104055.1:0-15726 GCA_034768845.1 Heliamphora exappendiculata
ATCCTAAGAGTCAGAAGGTATTTGTTAGCACAAATGCTAGATTCTTGGAAGAGGATTATGTAATAAATCACAAACTCTAGTCACAAGTTGTTCTTGAAGAGGTGAGGAATGAAAATATGGTACAAACGGAAAACATACCTAATGAACGGAACGAGATATCACCTATTGTGAGTACACAGCAAGAGATTCGTCATAGTGGAAGGATTTTTTATCAACCCGAGAGGTTCATGTTCTTGGGAGAGTCTTACGATAAGATCCCGGAAGAACATGATACCGAACTCAGAAACTATAACGAAGCACTGCAAGACAAGAATGCAGTATTATGGTAAAAAGCTATGAAATCTGAGATAGAGTCCATGTACTCTAATCAGGTTTGGGAGCTTGTGGATCCATTAGATGGGATAAAACCCATCGGGTGCAAATGGGTCTTCGAGAAAAAGAGAGGAGTGGACGGGAAGGTAGAAACCTTCAAAGCTAGGCTTGCTGCGAAGGGGTTTACTCATAAAGAAGGGTTCGAATATGAGGAAACCTATTCACCGATGGCTATTCTTAAGTCCATTCGGATTCTCTTATCCATTGCTGCTCATCTCAATTACGAGATTTGGCAAATGGACATCAAGACGGCATTCCTTAACGGAAGTCTTAATGAGAGCATCTATGATGCAACCAAACGGGTTCATAGCAAAGGGCCAGAAGCATATGATCTGCAAGCTTAAGAAATCTATTTATGAGCTTTAGCATGCATCAAGGTCTTGGAATACTCGATTTGACTAGGCGATTAAAATCTTTGATTTTGATCAGTGTCCTATCGAGTATTGCGTATTCTGGAAGCGCGATGGGCATAAGGTGTCATTTTTAGTCATTTATGTTGATGACATTCTCCTAATCGAAAACGATGTGGGGTTGCTATCTTCGGTGAAAGTATGGTTATCGAGTCAATTTGACATGAAGAACTTGGGAGAAGCAGGCCAAATCCTTGGGTTCAAGCTCATATGAGATCGACCACGTAGGATATTGGGCTTATCCCAAGCCCGTTATATTGGCTCCACCTCCCAAGGTAAACACATAGCCCGAGGTGAACCTCCTAGAATCTCTATCTGCCTAAAAATCTGAGTCAGTGTACCCAAGAGGTATAAAACTATCAGTTTGGTACACCAACATATACTCTCTAGTCCTTTTCAGGTACTTGAGTATATTCTTGACCGTAGTCAAATGCTCTTCCCCTAGATTAGACTAATATCTGCTTACCATGCCTACGGCATAACATATATCTGGTCTAGTGCAGAGCATAGCATACATGAGACTTCCTACTGTTGAAGCATAAGGAATACCTCTCATTCTCTCTATCTCCTAAGGTGACCTAGGACACTGATCCTTAGATAGAGTAATCCCATGTCTGAAAGGAATAAATCATTTCTTAGAATTTTTCATGCCAAATCGAGCAATAATCAAGCCTAAAAAATATTTTAAAAATCTAAGTAGGAGAAAAAATTTATTCATAGATAAATCCTGCAATCTCCATCACCAGTTTATAGACAATACAATTAAACGCTGCATGTCTGTAGTAAGGCCTTCCACCCTAATAGACAGATTAATTGCGGTATTGCCAGTACAATCTTTCTTTATAGATAATTCTAGATAATTATTAGTGTAGATCACTTCTCTAACTGAAGGGTTTATTGCGAAGCGACTGATTTACAGTTAGGTGATGGTTAACACTTAGCCGTATATAATAATAACCTCTCTATCTGAGTCACTGCTATTATTTACTAGACCGACGTTATGTCAACTGTTTAATTTTATATGGCAGGGTCAGTTGCCTAGATAATAAAATTAAAAAAAATTGACCAGTCTAGTCTTATGAAGGATAGTAGATATTCTCCCAACCAAACATGCTATTCTTAGGTTACTAGACTACTGCGAATTAATTTTAAAATAGTAGAGGGAACCAAATTAAAATTAATTTAAAATTTTTCTCGTCATAATTAGTAGTTAATTTTAATTATGTGATTCTTAGAATTAAAATGGCTTTCAACCTACTCGCTTTAATACTGAAAGAAAACAAACTAACGGAACCAAATTTTGTTTACTGGAAAAGTAACTTAGATATTGCTTTAACTACTAATGGTATTCCCTCAATACCAGAAAATGTATTTTTTCTGAAAAAGGTTTTCCTCGGGGTCAAAAGGCATGAGAAATTCAAAAATAAGGATACACGATTTCCAAGATAGTTAGTGGGCCACGGACTAGTGTGAAAAAGCCAGATGGCAGATGTTTTTACTGTAAGTAGACACGACACTGGAAAAATTTATGTCTATTATTTCTCAGAAGGCAGAGCAAACAGGGTAATTTCTATTCTCTAATTGTGAAAACATGTTTAGCAGTGTTATCTTCCGGTACCTGGTGTGTAGATACGGGAGCTACTAATCATGTCTGTAATTTGTTGCAAGGGTTCCAAGAAATTCGACAACTTAGTGATTAGGAGATTTACCTGCATATTGGTAATATTACAAAGGTAACAGCAGTTGCTGTAGGAAATGTCACTCTCAGTTTTGGTAGAGTTCAGGTTTTAATATTGAGAAATTGTCTTTATATACCCTCCATTAGAAGGAACTTAGTTTCAGTTTTTAGATTGGTAAAGACGAATATTTGGTTTATTTTAATAACTCTGTAGTTATTAAAGATAATGAATGGGTTATCTATTCTGGTACATTGGTGGATAATTTTTATGTTATTACTCTAATTCCTCCTACACTGTAACTAACGAAAATGAATAACACATCTAATTTATTATATAAGAGAAAGTTTTTTTCTTTAATGAACCAAACGTTTCTTTGTCACTTACGCTTGGATCATATTAATCTAAAAAGAATAAATAAACTAGTAGCAGATGGACCTTTGAGTTCATTTGAAGTGGAGGCATTTCTAGTCTGTGAATCTTACTTGGAGGGTAAGACGACCAAGAGGTCTTTTTTGGCTAAAGGCTATAAAGTTAAAGCACCATTAGAGCTGGTTCATTCTGATGTATGTGGTTCTATGATAATCTTGGCTAGAGGTGGCTTTGAGTACTTCGTTAGTTTCATTGATGACTACTCATGGAATGAATACATTTACCTGATGCACCGTAAGTATGAATACTTTGAGAAATTTAGAGAATTTAAGACGGAGGCAGAGAAGCGTCTAGGTAAAAGTATCAAATCACTACGATCCGACCATGATGGAGAATACCTATTTGGAGAGTTTAAAAACTACTTGTCATCAGATGGGATTATATCCCAGTTGACTGCACCTAGCACTCCGCAACATAATGGTATAGAAGAGAGAGGAAATAAGACTCTTATGGAGATGGTAAGGTCCAGGATGAGTTATTCAGGTTTACCCGATTTGTTTTGGGGACTCGCTTTAGAGACAGTGCCTTACATTCTGAACATGGTACCATCTAAGTCAGTATCTTTTACTCCTATAGAGTTATAGACAACGCGTAAGCCCAATCTGAAACACATTCAGATTTAGGGGTGTCCAACACTTGTGCTGAAAGGGAACGCAGATAAATTGGAACCGAGGACAGAATTTTGTTTCTTTATGGGGTATCCCAAGGGAACAAAGGGTGGTCTATTTTATAATCCTAGGCATCAGAAGGTCATTGTTAGCACCAATGCCTGATTCTTGGAAAAGAATTATATTATGAATTACAAACCCAAAAGTAACATTGTTCTGGAAAAATTAAGAGGAAATACCAGTAGAACAAAAGAACAAGTCACTGATATCCCATTACCTCATCGTAGTAAGAGGATTATCGAAACAGGTGCAAATCAAGAATAAGGTGCTGATGCACAGGGTTTAAATTCTGCATAACGTGTTACTGCTAATACACAAACACACGTAGTGTCTTGTCGTAGTGGAAGGATTATTCATCAACCTGATCGGTATATGTTCTTAAGAGATTCTTTTGACAGGATCCCAACAGAATTGGATATCGAACCTGTAACTACAATGAAGCACTTTAAGATAAAGATACAGATCTTTGGCAAAGGGCCAAAAACTCAGAGATAGAATCTATGTATTCCAATTAGGTCTGCAAACTTGTAGAACCACCCAAAGAGATAAAATCTATTAGATGCAAGTGGATCTACAAGAGGAACAGAGGAGTAGACGGGAAGGTTGAAACCTTCAAGTTAGGCTTGTTGCAAAAGGGCTCACTAAGAAAAAAGGGATAGATTATGAGGAAACCCTTTTGCTGGTAGCCATGCTTAAGTCTATTTGGATTCTCTTATCCATTTCCGCGCATTTTGATTACGAAATTTGACAAATGGATGTCATGACAGCTTTTCTTGACGGATGTCTTGACGAGTGTATCTATATGATATAACCAGACAGAATCATTGCAAAGGGCCAAGAACACATGTTATATAAGTTTAAAATATCCATTTATGGACTTAAGCAGGCATCGAGGTCTTGGAACACTCGATTTGATCAAGCCATTAAGTCTTATGGTCTTGATTAGAGTCCGGATGAGTCCTATGTGGATGATATCTTGCTCATCGAAAATGATGTGAGAGCATTATCTTCATTTAAAGTATGGTTATCTGGGCAGTTCGATATGAAGGACTTGGGAGAAGCCAGTCACATCTTTGGGATCATGCTTATACGAGATAGAAAACAAAGGATGTTGGGCTTATCACAAGTAAAATATAGCAATGATATCTTTGCTCGTTTTAGCATGCAGGATTCTAAGAAAGGGTTTCTCTTTTTCAGGCATGGAATCACTATATCCAAGGATCAGTGTCCTAAAACACCTAATGAGATAGAGAAGATAAAGGCGGTTCCTTATGTTTCAGTAGTAAAAAGTCTCATGTATGCTATACTTTACACTAGACCCGGCATCTTTTTTGTCATTGGTATGGTTAGCAGATATCAGTTTAACCCAAGATAGGAGCATTGGGCTACGGTAAAAAATTTAATTAAGTACCTGAAAAAGACTAAGAATTATATGTTGGTTTACCAGGCAGATAATCTAGTACCTTTGGGGTACACAGACTCAAATGTTTAGTTTGACAAGGATTCCCGTGTGTCTCAGGAACTTCTTGTTGGATCTAGAGGTGGTCCCTTCAATTCAATCGGCTATTACACTTTACTGTGACAATAACGGAGCAGTTGCAAACTCGAATAAACTAAGAATCCATAAGATAGGAAAACACATTGAGCGTAAGTATCACCTGATACAAGAAATCGTAGAGAGGGGTGATGTTGTTTTAACCAAGATTGCATCAGGAAAAACCTTGCAGATCCTTTACAAAAAACTTATGGACAAATACTTTTGATAGTCATGTAAAGGACAAGTGAGTCAAATGTATGGCAGCATAATTTTGAGTATAAGTGGGAGATTGTTAGGGTTGGTATTTTGAAAATCATGGTTTTAGTATTTAATTTTAATTTTAATAAAATTAATTTTTTATTTTATGAGAATCTTTATGAACAATGTATGTATATCATTTCTTTAATGTTATGCATAGATGTCTAATATTCTGTATAGTATTTAATCTGGTGTGTAGAGTATGGCATATACAGAATATCAAATTTTAGATTTTTATAAAATATAAGTTTTATGTTCACAGTTTAGATAGAAATGGACATACCATCGGTACGACTATGTCACAAAATTTTAGTAGGCCTGTCTTAGTTACGGGGAACAAATAATAGCGTCGTCTATTGTTCCGACTCTCTGTGCCAGTACACTTTGGTGCATTGAATATGACATTTTGGATAATTAAATTTATACTAACTATACAAATTAATTCGCACCCCTAGATTATTATGAATAGTACTTATTCTCATAATCTAGAAATAATTATTGATTTGCGTATATTTAATATTCGTTGTTTTGATTCATTATAGGGTATGATCTTATATGAATTTATATTTTTGGTGAGTTGGATAGCGGTATTATTAATATGAAAAATATTAATTATTGACAGAATTCACATCCCGAAAGATCAGAATTGGCGATACCCCTAAAGAAAATTATAAGTTTTGACCGAACCAAACCCTGCAGGTGGATTTGATTATTCGACCGTCAAATAAGTTAAGCAGGGAGACTTAAGGAATGCTAAGATGCCGATTTAATTAAATTATTAGTAATTAAATTTAATTGGTGGGTATCTGGTACCGAGAATCTTAACGTGTGGAGAAATGGCAAGTATTTAATAAGATGAGCTTAATACAAGATGGTCTTGTGATTATGGGTCAGAGTGCAATTATAGTTTTTTAATGGTGTGAATTGTAATTTAGTGTTTTATAAATATTCCAGAAACTACTGCTGATTTTCCATAGTTGCAGATACTGCTACGAGGTTTGTTTAATTGCGAAAACTGCTTATACGTATTTGTGCTCTACTAGAAGTCTTACTCATAATTACTCTCCAGGTCCTTACTGTAGCCCTATAAATATGCAAGTTGGCTGAACTAATTTCATAACTTGTCTTCCAAGATTAAAGTTGTCCAGGTTCTGCCAGTACACATTCTTTATAGATTGTAACCCACCTTGCATTCAAAAATCGCATAAGGGAATATATAGAAGATTAGACAAGTGCTTCAACTCGAATTCAAGTTGTAGTTGAAGATTCAACCGGTAAAAATGTATTCTTCTAAACTAACTTCGGATGCACAAGATATATTTTGATCGTTCGTCATCAAAAGTTTTATCTGGAGCCCATTTTGACGTTTGTTCGTCAAGTTAATTTTTTCTGTTAATCATTTACAAAAATAATGATTTTGGCAATCTTGTCTCCAACAGGAAGGACAAGGCCTGTTCTAGGGTTTTCAAAAAGGTGGCGACCGTGAGGATAAGTGTCACGACCCATTTTTAAATATGGCGTATGTGACGGGCCAGTGAGTCAAACTCACCGAAGGTCTCTATTTTTCTTTTCTTCCACATTATTTTGGAGATTATCGATTGTTTGTTTTTAAAGAATTCTCAAAAATGAAAAAAGAAGACGAGTCGATAAAAACTTTATTTCAAAAGAAAATTCCACAATCTCATTCCAAAAGAAAATCCCAAAACTTACTATTAGTGCACTTAACATCCAGCATTATTTAGACCATACATCCATGTACTAAATATAGAAATACAGATCATAGGAATTTAGACAGAAAACATGATCAAAGTAAATCTTTCTTTCTTGGGTATCACTTTCTTTGTTCCGTCATGCCTCTCTTGGAAAATGTTAACATACATTATTAATACCTTTAAAAAAAATTATATTTATTTATATTTATATTATAATTAAATATTATCATTATTTTTATTATTCACATATATGTATATATACATCTTTATTAATAACTATAATTATTTTCGTATTAAGATTTTCATTATTATTACTATTATTATTTTTTTTTAAATGAGTATCATCATAATTGTAATGGTTGTAACTGACAACTCATTAGTGACATTATTATTATAATAATAATAATTACTTATTTTATTTAATTGATTGTATTATTATTATCTTTTTCAAATATTACAATAGGAATGTCACATCCTGAGGGTTTTTGGTGATTTTCTTAGATTTTGAACTGAATTTATGATTTCGCTTGCTTGGGAGTAACTTTGAGCATAACTCTCATTTTTTCGTCATTGGAGCACATTCTAGACGGGTGTCTAAAATTCGGCTTGGTTAAATTGTGGTGTCTACATTTAGCCCTCTTTGATAGAACTTGTAACAACATGTGGCGTAAATAATGTCAAAACTCCAGAGACAAATCGATTGAATTAGCCGTCAATCTTAAGTAAAAACAAAATACACAGAAAAGTGTAGTCAAACCAAAATTTCCATCGAGCTTCATACATACCCAATTGCAAGGGATCAGACCGGTCGTAGTTCATGGGACAACGCATATGATGCAAACAGGCAAATCATGATGCATGACAGATGCAAAATATGATGCAGGGATAAGGTATGATGTAAAACATATGAACTTCAAAAGGTCGAGTCAGGACCTGAAGAAGTAATTAACAATCAAGAACTTTAAGAACTCCATTGGAGGTGCCTGAGAAGCAGGGCTTAAGGTGCCTAGAACACTAGGGCTTAACAAAACTAAAAATTATCTCATGAACTTATGACCTAAACAACGCTTCGCATATGACTAGGGTTTAAAAGAGAGGGTTGCCTGTTCCTCTAGGGCTTAGAAAAAACCTAAGGATCGTCTCAGGAACTTAAGATCTAGATAATGCTTTGCTTATGACTAGGGTTTTAGAAGAGATGGATGCCTAGTCTTCTAGGGTTTGGAAAAACCTAAGGATCGCCTTACAAACTTAGGACCTAGACTATGTGTAATAACCCGAACTCAAAGATACGAATAAAAAAGAAAGAACATATCAAAAGAAATGAAATCTCAATATAAGTTTGGTAAGAAGAACTGGCCCAACCGTTTAACCTTTTCGAGCCCAAGACCTGCGATAGAGTGGAAACCACACAAGCATATATTAAAATCCTAATATTGAGGATAAGAATTCAAAGTTATATGTCCAAGTTATTTCAAACAAGAGTTAAGCTCGAATGGTTAAAAAATGAACCAATATGAAAATACTCGAATTTTCTCCTATAATTAAATGAAAAAAATTATTTGCTATATATATATATATACTCAAGTGGCTATCCCCCTAGAAAAATGCGCCAAACTTGGTAGCCATGTTTCATGAACCCAAGTTAATTAAAAGTAACTAAGGTTAGGCAAACTAACCCATGGTTAAGGAAGCTTCTCAAATAAGTTTTACCCACTAACTTTTTCTATAAAATGGCAATTAAACCTCCCATTTCCCTTCTTTATAATTCGGCCAAAGTGAGAGTTGAGGAGAGAGAGAGAGAGAGAGAGAGAAATAAGAAAAGAAGAAGAAAGAAAGGAAGAAGAAATAGATAAGGAAGAAGCATCAAGCTAGGAGGATCCATGGAACTTAAAAGCTAAGTCTAAGGCTTTCATTACCAAGAAATAACTTCTAACAAGGTAAGAGAGATTCTAATACTTCTAATTTTACACATTTCAAACATCTCTCCCACCATTCTCAAACACAAATCTAAAATCAAGAATCAAAACAAAAACAAAGGGGTCATGGTGAGATATTTGAGGACTGTTTTGTATGGTGATGGGTGGTTGAGTGTGTATGGATTTTCTATGGGTTCCATAACTTATGTAAGCTTTGGAACATTGACATATTGAGTTTCAACACATGTATACAAAGAAGATAAGTAAAAAACTTGCACACATGATGCTAAGAGGCTAGAACCAAAATATGCATGAGTTTTGAGCGATTTGAGCTTTCTACCATGATATTTGGAACATCATAACTAAGTTTAGAAAAATGATCTTAGTGTATTGTTTATGTCTAGACCTAGGTTCTTCTATTAGTTTTCATCCAAAATTGGTTTGGACTCATTTGAGTGAGTAGAATGTGTCGGTTTCAGACCAGTTAACATTACAGATCTAAAAACTCTAGTTTAAAATGAGATCCGAGCTTTGGTCAAAACATAAAAGCTATAGATAACATGTATATCTAGCTACCCACCACAAATGAGCCCAAACTACAGAGGTTTGATAGGTCGAAACCTCTATGAAAGTCTCTATTGTAGGTCAGCCATTACAAGATGCTTCTGTCACATATTTTGGTATGACCCAAAACCCCTATTTATAGTGACCTAATCCAAACATGGTCTTCATTAATATTTTAGATAACATATTCAACCACTTACTATCCAAAAATCAAACCTAGATACATCGGGAAAGCTCCTTATACCCATTTCAAACTCTCTGTTCAAAATCGATTTTGTTGAGGATTTGGTGGTTGGTAGATCCTATTTTACAAAATAGCCTATATCTCTACCTTATTTCAAACAACCACCCCTAACACTCTTTAGAAGGCTTGTAGGGGACATGTTAAACTAGAACATATCCAAAATTGGTCTCACTTTGACTTGATTGGATGCCCCAAAACTAAGACCAACAGATACACTTTTCTGGGCAATTTCCTGTGTAAGTGCTAAACCGTATTTATTTGCGTCAAGTTATTCACCTAGTTAACTTATGTTTTGGCTTTGGTGTTAAACATAAAGGTTGTATAGAATATTTTAGTCTAAATGGTCACCAAAAATCATAATCCAACTCCAAGTCTAAGTACCTCAAAATGCTACGGTACATTAAAAATTAATGATTAGAAGAGAGTAATAATTAGTTAGGTTAAATACTTAGGCAAGTGAAAGCTTGAGTGGGTGCGAAGAGTCTCCTAGACCTAAAAAGAAAGTAACCATGATCCCTAAAATCAAAGAAAACATTCAACGGTCCGAATCATTTTTGTTTCACACGCTAAAGGGAGAGGACTCTGTGTTAACGGTCGACTCGTGTTTTGCTTATTAGGCACGGAGTTTGTAGAACCCAGAAGTCCTGCTTAGCTTGTTGGGAGAGGCTCGGTTCATACGCATATAATACAAGGTGAGAGTGCTTAGCCATTATCTTGAACTTGAGTTTATGTAAATGATGCATAAAAATGCTTTGAAATGTATGTTTTGAACTATGACCAATTTAATGATCGCACGAACTTGTTATTTTCAAAAGCCATAATGTTTTAATTCAACTGTGCTATCCATGATATTCTGAGCAAGCATGATGATATTATAAAAAAAATTATCAATGTTATGTTGTTGTTTCCAAAGTGCCAAGTTACAAGAGTTTTGGGCCATTTACATCTCGTTATGAGGGAGGTTACCCAACTATAAGTTTTTCATTTGTCCCTATAAGGGAGGTTTCCCGTTAAGCAGGGGATTTTTCCTTTAAGAATTTTGGGCTAAGTCCCAGGCTTTAGCACATACCACTTGTGTTTGGTGGAGAATGACCCTCATTCGATCACGTTGCTATCTGTGCATTGCGAATTGAGGTTACGGTACCGTAGAAACTCCTAGTCGCGAGTTTGATGACTACTTGGACACTGTTGGGGTTTGGGTCTATTTTTGAGAAAGTGGTCATTTATTTTAAAATGTGGCGGTTGAACCAGGAACATGTTTTTGTTTGCATTACTGAGAATGTTCTGTATAATTTGTGACATTTTCATGTTCAAGCAAATGCATCAGTTTCTATGTTTTTGTGAAAAATAAGATGAATTATTTTTAGAAAGAGTTTTCAGTTATCCTTAACTAAGTAACTATCTTTTTTATTTATGATAATGCTGAGTGCGCTTACCTATAATATCTTTGGTTGCGAATAATAGGAATGGCTAGGAGTTAGTCCACCACAGGCGCTGTCGAGTAGTTTTAGATCTAGTGTTGGGAATCATTTTGGTCTAGTTTTTCTTTTGTTTAGTTTTTAATTTTTGCAGAGCTTCATTAAAAGTCCTGAAGGTTTTGTTTTTCTTTTGATGTTTTAGAAGTAATGTATGCCCTTAGGATGGTGAATCCATAGTGACTCATGTTTACTCCTTTTGACATTAAGAATTGTGGTTGCTTAGAAGTTCTTGTTTGATCTCTTAGTATTATTATCTCTTGTCTTTCTCTTTAGCCGCGAATCTGCAGCAAGATCAGATCCCTCGGTACAGGTTTGGTGCCTTGCGGGAGCGGGGTGTTACACTTTACTTCGCATATGACTAAGATTTTAGAAGAGAGGGATGCCTAATCTTCTAGGGCTCAAAAAAACCTAAGAATCGTCTCATGAACTTAGGACCTAGAAAATGCTTTGTATATGACTAGGGTTTTAGAAGAGATGGATGCCTAGTCTTCTAGGACTTAGAAAAATTTAAGGATTGTCTCATGAACTTAGAACCTAGACAATACATTCCATATGATTAGGATTTTAGAAGAGAGGGATGCCTAGTCTTCTAGGGCCTGGAAAATTCTAAGGATCGTCTCATGAATTTAGGACCTAGATAATGCTTCGCATATGACTAGGGTTTGAAAGAGGACTCGGTGCGAGTGACGACACTTGATGCTTCCTTCTTCTCTTCTTTTCTCTTTTATTTCTTGTACATAGAGGCCTGCATGCCTATTTGTTTACTTAGGCCTACATGCCTGCTGATACACTTGATGCACTGCACTTGTATACACTAATGTTTTGATTGGAACGGGTATTTGTGCCTTTAGATTATATTATGTTCATCGTGGATGCTTGTCTTTTTTTATACATATAAAAACATATTTTCGATCACTCGAATATTTTATTATGCATGATGTATGTTTGTTAGTTGAGTACTTGCTCGGCAAACCTATTTTTGTGTTGCGAGTTACTTATAGGTTCCTAGCAAGAAAGGGAAGTGCTGTCAAAAATTTTATGCAAGAAAAAGGTTGCAGCCGTGAGGAAAAATCTTGCGGTCATGATTTTTGAAAGTGGAGGCCGTGATAAATCTTTTTGGCGTAAAAAATTGAGCTGATTCTGTGGTTCTCTCTCCTTTTGGGCTCTATAAAAGGGGACCCGCTGGTTTAGATCCCACTACCTGAGATATTCTCTATTCTCCTTATCTTTTCATGTCTTGTTCTTTTCACAACACCCTCTTATCGTGCATGAGCAATTTCTCTTCAGTCGAGCACAAGAACTTCGTCAACTTTGGCCTGGATGCGCTATTCTCTTTGAAGATCATGAGAATCGATTGGCCTCTTCTAAGAGGGGCTACCCAACTTTGGGATCCCAACGTGCACTTGTTTTGTTTTGGATATGAGGAGCTGTACTCGACGGTGTAAGACTTTTCTGCTAGTCTTGAGATTTCGTCTCGAGACAGAGTCATAGTTCTTACTACATTTTTGAGTCCCAAGGACCGGTTGATACAGCTTTATGGCTACCCTAAGTGTGAGGATTCACTAATGGAGTTCTTAATGTGGCTCGGATCATAGGCTTATTTTGACCCCTTCAGCTCTGGCATCATTATACTCTTCGTATCTATTTACTGCCCTTTTTTCTTCAAGGGTCTTTTGATGGACGGGCTAGCTCTTCCTTGGGGGACGTAACTTATCAGATTCATGAGCGTTGGGATGCCATTCCACTAGTTCTTACTGAGACGCTTCTTGGTCTTAATGTGGTCCATACAGAGGGTGCCCCTTGCTTCGTAGGCAGTGCTTTACTGCTTCAGGTATGATAGAGTTGGTATACTGAAAATAATATTTTTAGTATTTGATTTTATTTTAATAAAATTAATTTTTTATTTTATAAGAATCTTTACAAGCAATGTATGTATATCATTTCTTTGTTATAGATGGATGTCCAATATTCTATGTAGTATTTAATCTGGTATGTAGAGTATAGCTTACACACAGAAGATCAGATTTTAGATTCTTGCAGAATATAAGTTTTATATTCACAGTTTAAATGAAAATAGATATACCATCGGTACGACTGTAGTACAGAATTTTAGTAGGACTATCTTAGTTATGAGAAACAGATAATAGCGTTGTCTCTTATTCCAACTCTCTATACTAGTATACTTTGTGTGTATTGAACGGGACATTTGGGATAATTAATTTTAAACTGATTATATAAATTAATTCACACTCTAAGGTTATTATGAATAGTGCTTATCCTCTTAATTTTGAAATAATTATTAATTTGCGTATATTTAATATTTGTTATTTTGATTCATTAGAGAGTATGATATTATATGGGTCTATATTCCCGGTGAGTTGGATAGAGGTATTATTTATATGACAAATATTAATTATTGACGGAATCTATGTCCCAAAAAATCAGAATTGACGATACCTCCTTATGAAAGCTTATAAGTTTTGACCGGGTAAAATCCTACAAGTAGATTTGACTATCCGGTGGTCAAATAAGTTAAGTAGAAGGGTTTACGGAATACTAAGATGCTGATTAAATTAAATTATCAGTAATTAAATATAATTAGTGGGTTTCGAAAATCTTAAGGTGGGAAAAAAATGGTAAGTATTTAATAAAAGGAGCTCAATGCTAGATGGTCTTGAGATTATGGGTTAGAGTGCAATTATAGTTCTTTAGTGGTGTGAACTGTAATTCGGTATTTAATAGAAATTGCAGATACCTCTATAAGGTTTGCTTAATTATAAAAATTGCTGATACGCGTCTATGTTTCATTTAAAATCTTATTCATAATTACTCCCCAGGTTCCTACTATAGCTCTATACATATACGGGTAGGATGAACCAGTTTCATAACTTGTCTTCTAAGAATAAAGTTGTCTTGGTTCTGTAGGTACGAGTTCTCGGAGGATTATAACTCACACCATATCCGGAAATCACATAAGAGAATACAGTAGAAGATCTGACAGGAGTTTCAACTTGGATTCAAATCGTAGTTGAAGATTCGACCAGTAAAAAAGTATTATTCTAAATTAATTTTGGATGTAGGATTTTATCTTGATCGTTCATCATCAAATATTTTATCTAGAGCCCGTTTTGGCATTTGCCATTCTAGTTAATTTTTTTGTTAATCGTTTGCAAAAAAAAGATGTTGACAGTTTTGCCTCCAACAATTAGTATCAGAGCCGTTTTATTTTTTATGTTTGGTTATCAGGGCCGAATAGTTTTAGAAGTGTTGCTAATTTTATTTTTTAGGCATTTTAATCCTGATTTTATGATCGTCATTAATTCATGTTTGATTGAATGGTTCGTGAATGATAATTATTATTTTTAATCACGGAGGTTGACCATGATAGATTGAATGTGAGCCTTTAGGACATAGAATCGATATAATAGCTAACTTCATATTTTTAAATATATGTTTAGATTATTTAAGAACATGTTAAACATATCTAAGAATATAAAAAACGGATGCGGCAGCGGCAGTGGTTCGGGATTTTATGGGCCACGAATCGCGGTAAGTTAGTAATGGTTTTAAATGAATTTTTTCAGTGAGATTTTTGCAGTATTTATGTATAAAAAATAGTATGAAAAAAAGTAAAAAATGATAACAAAAAATCACCAAAATAGCCCAGTTTCGGATGTGATTTATATATTTTTGGGCTATTTTTGGGATTATTTTTTGCGTAACTTTTTAAACATAAAATAGTAATAAAATATACCTCAAAATACAGTCAAAAAAAATAACTGGGCCAAAATCACAACCCAAACAGGCGGCAAACAAGCCGGCAGCGGCGCCCGACGATAAGGTTCATGGCTACTTTTGGGGTTGTTTTAGCACTATTTTTTAGGCGTTCTTCGAAGTATCGTGTGGCTGGATATTCAAACTATTTTTCACAGAAATCCAGCATCAAAGAAGAACCCGAAAAAGCCCAAAAGGGCGGCGATTAAAGGCGGCGGTGTTAGTGGCCGACGTCAGTAGCTTCCAGGCAATTTTGATAGTTTTTCGGCTGTTTTTGAGCAATTTTTTTAACCAAAAGATTCTATTCTTTGAGAGCTTTCCAACGTTATAAAGCTCGTAAAAAATGGAGCTCGAATGAGGCGATAGGAGCCGCTTAAAGGCGGCGACAAGGCGGTGCCGGTGGTGGATGGTGGTGGCCAGCTATTTTCTCTCTCCTGTGGCTATTTTCTATTGATTTTCTGATCAATATATGACTGATTTGATGTATATTAATATATCAAATAGTATCAGAAAAGTCTAATGCAATCAGGGCACTGAATCAAAGGCGAATATTGATTGAAACAGCTGATTTTCTTAGAGTGATTAAAACACCTCAGTGTTTCAATTGGATCATAAAATCGGGATATACGTATATCGTGTTTATATATATATACATATATATATATATATATATATATATATAAAC
>JAOTRH010104076.1:0-15726 GCA_034768845.1 Heliamphora exappendiculata
AGTATTTCAAGAGGCAACCCGCAAACAAACAAATTTAAAATGAAAACTCCAAGACTTAAACCAATAATGATTCTTGGGAAGTTTATATTCATGATAAACATAAAAAAAAAAAAAAAAAAAAAAAACCAAAACGCCAAGATCAAAGCCTAAATGTCAAACTTATAATTTCAAGATTTTGTATAGAGAAAGAAGGCAAGGGAGCAAAAGACAGAAAAAAAAAAGAGGTGGTATTTGAAATAAAATTAAAACTGTTACGACCCTGAATCGGCTTTGTGGTCTCTGTATGAATTTTGAATTTTTAATATTGGGCCGACCCAAATTTTAGCCCAACACTGGCAATTTCAAGACGGGTGAATCTAAAAATTTGATAAATCTAAACGCAAAATATCTGTGCCATTTTTTCTTTATTGCGTGTTGTTTTTCTTTTTTGAATTATTTATTTCAATATTTATATATTTATATATTTATATAACAAGATAGTAGATATAATTAAATATCTATATATTAATCTTGCGATCAACATCATTTGGTGGGCAATCCAACGATTACATACACATTTATCTCTTTTCACTATTTTTGCCTCGAACCGACTTCTCTCTCCTTGTACCATTCTACCCAAACTATAGAATCTTGTATGTTCTCAATAAACATAACCAAATTTCATTTCTTGAATTTAGTTTAAATTAATTGAATCGTGCTAAAAGTGTCTTTAATTACGAATTTTATACATAACGGCTTAATTTTCTCTTTTGGTGTAGAGGATTTCCAGTGTGGTTGAAGTATGTTCCTGACATTAGTTTCAGAACGGATAACGAGCCTTTCAAGGTTTCTCATTCCATCCAATTTCTTTTTTTTTTTCTTTGTTGGTATTGCATCATTTCAAGACTCTTCTTTTATCAAAATCTCTCATAATTCGATTTTGTAAGTTTAAAGTGGTCCGTCTAAATTGTTTGTATCTTAGGATACCTTGAATGGTTATTCTTATATCAATATATATATATATACACACGATCAAATTGCACGATTTTTGTTTAAAATGAACTGTTCAAGTTTAATCTATTTATTTTGTAAAGTAAAATACGATTTGTTCATGTATTTATCAATATCTGATTAAATCGATATTCGATCAAATTAAATTTTTACATGAATAATTTTTTTAGTGTGACCTTTGTGATGAACTGTTTAGATTATTGTTAGTAAATTCATTTTGAACCCACGAAGTAGAGTCTTAAAGAATTTTGAGCAATAAAGTTTTGAAAGGATGTAATTCCCTTTTTGTTTCATTTCCAAAAGACTTGGAAAACACACCCAAGCAGGGGAAAAAAGGAAAATGGGCACAAAAGAAAGAATGTTGGCTCAAAACTAAAAGTATTGGACTATTTTAGGAAGAAAGATGTAAAATTTTCCATTTTGTTTCAATTTATTGTTTTGAAGGTGGCAATGCAAGGGTTCACTCAAAAAATTGTTCAGATGATGAAGAGTGAGAACCTCTTCCAGTCCCAGGGCGGTCCCATCATCCTATCTCAGGTATCAGTTTCGTGACCATATTGAGTACCTTTACTGCATTTGGGTGGCATAGGTTGAGTTTAGAATTGCTAAAATTAGTAAGTTATTGATTGTAGTTTGTAATAGGAGTTGTGATTGTTTTGTAAATATTGTAATTTATAATTAAAATATAAAAATAATAGTTATAATTTGTAGTTGTAGGTGTTTGAAATAAATTGTAGCTTGTAACTCAAATTAGTAACAGAAAATTAAAAACTAGTAGCATTAGCTTTGCTAAAATACATTTGATAATTATTTTTATTTTTTTAATGTGAATAATTTTTAAAATTCATAAAAATTTTATAAATAAAAAATACATTTTCACTTGTTTTGTAAATAATTTTTTTTTTCTCTTCTCTATCACCTTCAATCGTCCCCTCATCATACTATCATTACTGAAAAATAATTTCGGCCATTACCTCTAATCACTACCTCTCCCGTCACCAACTACCTACCCACAATAGTCACAATCTCCAATCACCACATTTACCCACCGTTACTGGTTACTAAAATTTAATTAAGATATTTTATAAAAGTATAATTTATTATATTCTCTCTTAAGAACCTCCACCTGCAACCTTCATCTTACGCCCACCACCTCCACCTAGCACCTCGACCTAACCAATCGCCATCTCCACCCACCAACTCTTCTCACGACCCACCGGCCACCTCCACCTAACATTTCCTCCACTGGCCGACACTTTCACCCACCACCTTCCCCTTTCGATTGCCACCCCTACTTATTGACTATCGTTTCAATCACAATCTTCGTCACCATCTATTTCTATTTACAACATGTGGCCGTTACGTCTATTTTTACAAACTCTCTTACTTCCGAGCGCTCCAACATCACCACTATTCGTCACTATAGCTTAGCCACGTTCAGTAGCCATCTTCTCTTATCATCACATCCGGCCACTATACTCATCCACACACCCCTCCAATAATTCGCTTGGACGACTCCTTTTCCAGTAGCAAGGCCTCTAGCCACCTCTCCTTTCAAAATAAAATTTACAAAAATATGCATTTGTCAACATTTTTTTTTTGTTTTTATCATCAAAAATTAAATACATATTTTATGTTTATTACAAATAAAAAATTAAAAAGTTATAATCACGGATTTAACACAGAATTATTAAGATAACTACAAGTGTTTATGCTTAATACTGACGCTCCACTGCCATTTTCATTCTGTACGGATAGATTGAGAACGAGTATGGTGGGCTGAGGCAGGCTCCTGGAGGTGCTGGTGAAGCATACATAAATTGGGCCGCCAAAATGGCAGTTGGACTAGACACCGGAGTTCCGTGGGTGATGTGCAAGGAAGATGATGCACCTGACCCCGTGGTGAGTTATTCTCTCAACCTGTTATCCTCTCGACCAGTGTTATATGGACTCCCGGGTTTTAGATAAGCACCAATGTCGACACGATTTGAGATGGGTATGGAATGTGTATTGAGTGTAATTAGTTTTTATTAAACATGATCAAGATCTCAATTATGAGAGAATAATAAAGAGTGAAGACAAATATAATAAAATCAAATTTGTGACCAATAACTAGCATGTGCAACAAAGCTATAAAAGAAAATAACAAATATATTGCCTTAAGATTGCTCTTTGATCTATTTTTTTTTTTACTGTATTCACACACCTATATCTATTTTACCCGAGTCCATGTCTCTTAATTTAGAGGTTTTATGTGGATTTGAGCACTGAGTGTTGGGTGTGTTTGTGTATTTAAAGATCGAACACATAAAACCTTTAGCTCTTTACCCCGAATCCTCTTTTATCTTGTGTTTATTGTACATGTTAAATTCCTGCTACAAAATCTAAATCCACTACTTCTCACAACCAAACCCACATATAGCATACACTGGATTCTCGGCCATGCCCTTGACTCGTCAATAACGCAGCTTCAATCAAAAGAAACTCAAATCTTTTTCCCTATTTTGGCAACAGATAAACGCGTGTAATGGTTTTTACTGTGATGGTTTTACTCCGAACAAACCTTACAAGCCCACTATGTGGACTGAGGCATGGAGTGGCTGGTAAGTAAAAATATCTTTTCCAACGATTCTTCGATACTAAATCCATGAGGTGTAAATATTTTACTCTTCAACTCCTCATTTCTTTTGGGTATTTTACTCGATTGTTCTTCGCTTCAATAACAAGGTTCACAGAATTCGGTGGGACAATTCCCCAGCGACCAGTTCAAGACCTGGCATTTGCGGTTGCTCGTTTCATACAGAAGGGTGGCTCATTTCTTAATTACTACATGGTTAGTTTTAGTTACCTTTGTGCAGCTCAATTCATCCTATTCGAATTAACGTTGTCGTAGCTTAGTTCAATGAATTTGAGTTTTCTTTCCTTACGTGTTCTGATAGTATCATGGAGGCACAAACTTCGGGCGCACTTCTGGAGGCCCTTTCATTACAACCAGTTATGACTACGATGCTCCAATTGATGAATATGGCGAGTGACTCCACTCATATCCGTCTTGCATTAATTTTTTCGATTCTATGAAGAGCTTTAGAACAATTTATGTCTTTCAATTTCACATAATGTATTTAGCAATACAAATATGGTTACGGTCATTTTGCCCCGTGTTCATACCTCTAAACAGCTTTAGTATTAAATATAAACCTTTAGGGTATATTTAATTGATCGGATTAAATATGAGATTGCATTATATATTTTATGGGATCATATTTTTTTTATTTGAATTCAACAAATGGTGAGAAGATTATACATCTATTGGATAACTAATCTCACAAAATGTGCGATATGTAATACTTAAGAGAATATAATATTAATAATTCATTCATTACTAATTCCATAGAACTACTTATCAAGTGGGGATTATATATCTCCTCATTATTAATCCAATCAATTAAATATGTCCTTAGACTCTTATTAAATATGTAACAAACTGCTTTGTTGCTTTCAGGTTTGATCAGGGAACCAAAATATAGCCATTTGAAAGAGCTTCATAGGGCTATTAAACAATGTGAAGAGGCTTTAATTTCTTCAGATCCTACAGTTACTACATTAGGAAAGTACCAGCAGGTCAGCCTTGTCTTTAGATCCCATGTTGGCCTCAACATATTTAATGATTATTAACTCAAAATTTACCCTTTTCTAGGCTCATGTATTCACTACAGGGCAGGAACATTGTGCAGCTTTCCTCTCAAACTATGATAGAAAATCTGCCACAAGGGTGACGTTCAATAACATGCACTATAATTTGCCTCCTTGGTCTACCAGCATCCTTCCTGATTGCAGAAATGAAGTGTTCAACACTGCAAAAGTAAGTCATGATCTAGTAGTTTAACACACACTATAGTTACTATACCCTGCAATTGCCTTTCTTCCTTCAAATCATTCGATTACCAACCATTTGGAGTAGCATACTCTTGTGGGTTGATGTCTTGTATTTAACTAGAGTGTTTTTATAATCTGTTCATGGCCAATGCGATCCATTTAAGTCCGACTTCATTCATCACATTAAGGTTTTCTATATAGATAATTGGATATTTCGGAATTTAAAATTTTATCTGTGTTACGGATATGACGGCTCATTGTATTCTCCCCTTTCATAGTACATATTTTGTTGAGCTTCACCCATAAACGTAGGGTTTAAGCTGAACCACGTAAATTTTGTATTCTCGTATAATTGTGCGTAGGGTTTAAGCCAAATCACGTCAATTTTGTATTCTTGTATAATTGTTTGTATTCTTTTCTCGTTTGATTCAATTTAGTCAAAACACATACTTTCTTATGTTAGTTTCTTTAACAATGAAGTTAATCATGTGACTGATTCTCAAATGATCAATAAGGTTGGAACTCAAACTTCACGGATGAAAATGTTGCCGACCAATTCTGTGTTTGTTTCTTGGGAGACATATAGTGAAGATGTTTTATCTTTGGAGGATAATCCGACAGTGACAGCTATTGGACTTTTGGACGAGATAAATGTCACTAGAGATGATAGTGATTATTTGTGGTACATAACGAGGTTAGCTTACGTTTAATTTTTATTACGTTTCTTAGTTTTCTTATGTACCTGGCTTCCTATTGATGTCTTTGGCAGAAAGGGAAATCCTTTTTAGGGTCTGGTATCTATGAATTCAAAAACGAAATATCATCACAAACTAGTGCAGTATAATTCAGTTTCCTGCTTAAATTAGAAACTATCCGACATAAACACCTTCACGCTCACATTCTGACTTTTCAGATTTTTATATCTTACTACTACAGTGTAGTTATTAGTTCCTTGGAATCATTTCTCCGAGGAGGACAAAAGCCCACTCTCACGGTACATTCAAGAGGCCATGCCGTCCATGTCTATATAAATGGAGAGCTTTCAGGTGATTTGATTAAGTCTACATCGAGCAAAATTCGCTACATTCTATGATGGAGTGCATTTGTATTTGATTACCAATTTGACCTTTTGATCTCTCATGAATACAAAATAGTACAACGCCCATGACACTGACTTACAAACAAGTACAGGTTCGGCTCAAGGTACCAGGGAGGCCAATAAATTCACTTACACTGGACCAGTCAATCTCCATGCCGGAATAAATAGAATAGAATTGCTCAGCATAGTAGTTGGATTGCCGGTTAGTTTCTGCCCAAGAAACTATCTGGATAGCTCTTGCTTCTTGTAGATTAACTTTTTAGCTTTTGTTTATTCTTATATTTATGCTATAAAAGATAAACCCAGTTAGTAATTTTAGTTGCTAACAAAAACTTATTGGTGCTTGTTTTTGAAAGAACATTGGATTGCACTTCGAAACATGGGAGACCGGAATCCTCGGGCCAGTGTTGCTTCTCGGTCTAGACCAAGGAAAGAGGGACTTGTCATGGCAGAAATGGATTTACAAGGTCGCATATTCGTTTTTGGCAGCTTCACTGATTTTAGAAGTTTTAGAACTCTGACAGCATATCCCTTAAACAGGTTGGCATGAAAGGGGAGGCGATGAATTTGGCATCTCCGAATGGAGTCTCATCGGTTAAGTGGGTTCAAGGATCATCATTACTTGCGCAAGGCCAGAAGTCTCTGACATGGTACAAGGTAAGAAAAGGAGAAATGGAAATAGAAGGAATTAGCATATAATAATCCAACCGACATAAGCTTAAGTTCTTGGACCAAGTTAGTAGTCCTATGCTCACAAGTTAATGAGTTATGGATCCTAAGTCCTAACATATAAGATCAAAGCTGACCTTGATCCTGTGACAGGCTCCATTGGGGGTGATAGAGGCAAAAACTACAGCTAATGGGTAATGTACTATTGTGTCCCAATAATGAGTTGCTCTGTGATCATAGACAACCTGCTATCCACATCAACCATCTCGGCTAACTAGGAGAAATTACTAGGCTATAAATCAAAATTAAGAACGGTGGGTCTACTTGAGTTTTAGCTTTTGAGTCAAGTTAGTGACCAACAGCCCGTGGATGAATACTAATTAATTGTTAGGTTCATTTTCACAGGTCATTTAGCCCAACAGGCAGTGAGTTGTTACAATTAGTTCAACAATCTAAAGTTGTTTTGGTTTCACTACTTGTAGGCTTATTTTGATGCACCAGAAGGAGAAGAGCCGTTAGCTTTGGACATGCGTAGTATGGGAAAGGGTCAAGCATGGATCAATGGACAAAGCATTGGAAGATATTGGACGGCTCATGCCAGTGGCAAGTGTGGTGCTTGCAATTATACTGGGACATACCGAGCCCCTAAGTGCCAACTCGGCTGTGGCAAGCCAACTCAGAGATGGTAACATGTTGTAATAAGTTGCAACACTCAGATTCATTTTATCAGAGAGAGATTCTGACAATTTCTTTTGGAATTTTGGATTCATCAGGTATCATGTTCCCAGGTCTTGGTTGAAACCGACACAAAATTTGCTGGTGATGTTTGAAGAATTAGGCGGGGATGCATCGAAGATCTCACTTGTAAAGAGAGCAATAAGTGTCTGAAATCAAAACTGTGATCCTTACATAATCAAGTGCAAATCCATTCATTTCAAATCCACTCATCCAAAGGCACCCAAAAAATGCAACTGGCTCTAATGACCAGGTAATATACTAGAAGAATTTAAATAAAATCCATAGGTTTCATAAATCTTCATCAAGATGAAGTTGCACACAACTAGCTACATACATGCATTCAAACATTAAGATAGGCTCAAATATCCATTGTTATTGTCTAAACATTATTCATAATACGACTATCGATACCAAGGGTCATATCATGGCTAAACACAAATTCACGCGGTTGCAGTAACCGGAGTGTCGTGCTTTGCTATAGTTGTCTGCAGCTCCTCTTTCTTTGCACCTACAACCCTGTCCACTAGCTTTCCTTCTTTTATGAACACAAAAGTTGGCATTGCCTCAACAGCCCAATCCTCAGCAACAGTCTGCAGAGAGAATGTTAGTTTCAAATTTTGATAATCCTAACATGATTGAAAAAGAAATGAGGACCTCATGAAAGGTTTACCTTTAATTCATCCACATCCACCTTGAGGAAAATGATATGAGGCAACTTCCGAGCCATCTCAGCCAGAATTGGGGCAATGAATCGGCATGGAGCACACCATGAAGCTGTGAAGTCCACCACCACCTATCAAATAAGTTGATTAGTATTTTATAAAAGGATATGAAGAGGACAAATGCAACAAACATTCCATCTGGTTGTGTTTGCATCACCATTTTTTTTTTTTTAATCTTTGGGTAGGGGGGAGCCAATTTTGTGCATGTGTAAAGTTGGCCTAGGTTCAAAGGTCTTTTTTTTTTTTTTGTCTGTTTTGGACTTTTTTGTTTGGTTCAAATTTTTCACTTTTCCGATTCGTCACATTTTTGTGACTTTTTCATCTTATTTGAACTTATTTTTATTTATTGGCCAACGCAAAAAGTTCACTAAAAATGAAAAAAATTGTACAAAAAATGCAAGATCAACCACAAAATGAAAGACCTATAAAAGAATGGTTTACCAATTTTACTTTGAAGACGAAGCTAAGTCGTGGACTCCCCAGTTAAAGAAGTTCCATGGCATAAAAAATACTAAACAGTGCACTTGAGGATTAGGTGAGTACATATGTGTGTGTATAAACATTGTGAAAGGAAGAAAGTTATGTTCATTAAAAAAAAATGAAACAGGAAACAGGGGCAGGCAAGAAATGACAAGGGGGGAAGAAAGGTGATAATAAAAACAAATTGAAAATCACTTAACCAGTATATCCCAGCACACAAGTCATTTCACCAATCCAATTTATAGAATTCTTCTCAATTTCTTAATTCATAAAATAAAAATAAAAAATCCTTATCTATTGCTACAAAGCTGAGGTAGCAACCCAAAATGCTACCTTACATCAGAATTACACCCTTTTGAGAAATCCAATTCAAAATCTTGAATGTGTACTTATCACAATAGAAAAATTGACAAAACAGATTTCAAATGCCCCAATTTAAGAATAAGTAATTCTATGTTACGTAAATTTAAAATTTCATAAACAAAGATTTGGAGTTGCTTCATGTTTGTTGCAACAGCAAACGCATTTAATCATCTAATTTCTAAATGCCCTAATTATAAAGTGGCGATTTTGGGAGAGCTAAATAAAGGGACCCTAAATTAACGGGGTTGAATCCACAAATTGGTGCCTGTAAATTGATAAAAAAAAATCGGTGCACAAATAAAACTGTGGAAACTAATTACTGAGTTACTAGCGGGATCAAGTCCCCACCCCCGAAGAGGTCAAAACAATCTCAAAAACTGAATACGCCCAACTAAGTCCTTGCATTAAGATGACAGAATAGCAGAAATTAAAGAAATCAATTGAACTTGTCAAGAAAAAATGCGGTTAGGTTTTAGCAATCCCTACACAGGATCTATGAGAAACCAAAACAGAATATATATATTACAAGTATGTGCTGCCCTGCAACCCCTCCAACTCACCGCAGAGTTAGATTAGCAAACACATGGCTTGGTGAATTGTACCATATAATTAGGGATAAACGCAAAATTTTAATTTAAGAAAAATAAATTATTTTTATAAATTCTTTGCATATATTAAGTTTTTAAAAAAATTTTAAAAGATGAACTTATATAATTTTAAAATATCCTAAACTAATATTTTTAATAGTGCATTTTTTCAAAATTTAGCAAAGTGACCGTCACCATCTGGCCTTTAGGTCCGTCTATGACCGTACTTATTAGATTCCACACATCTTAGCAAGCCAATTATCAAAATTCCACATAAATCCGTATTGGCATCGCTGGTACTTCATTTTCACATGCAATTCATGAACCAAATTTAAAGATCCAAATCAAACAACAGCAATTTTTGAAAACAGACCATCCAAAAAGAAACACGAAGAACTCAACCCAAAATCAAACCAATTGAAAGGGAAAAAAACAAGTACGAAACGAATTGAAATCCAGAAAAGAAGAGTACAAAAAGGAAATCGAAAGAAAACAGACAAAATGGTTACCAATTTGTTGGATTCGTTGCCCTTGTGGAGATTATGCTCCCACTGTTCGACGGTGTGACAGGCGATTACCTGACCTTCCTCTGCAGCCATTTTCTGTATGAAGATTGAAGAATAATCTCTCTCTATCGAATCGAGTTATCGAAAAAGATATTGCTTTGCTTTCACGATCTGAATGAGAATTAGTGTCCACCTCGCACCTCAATTTATAGAACCCTAATGTGTCGGTTTACGTTGAAAAAGTTAGATCGTAATTACTGATATGCCACTCAAACGTTGACGACGTTAGATGGTAACTACGGAATATGCCACTCCATCCGTTTGCGTCTTTGACCATAGAGCCTGAAAAAATTAAGTCCACCTATCCAAACACGGAATTACATACATTATTTTTATATAGAGTAAAAAATTATATAATTGTGTAAAATTTACTCCGTACAAAAGAAATGTATTTAAATTTGTGTTCAGTCGGTGTACATCTAACAAAATTTTTTTAATTATTTCAATAATTGGAGTGTTTGGCAAAATTTTTGTTATTAATTTTTAATTTTTTATTATTAATTTTAGTAATAAATTATAATTTTTTTAAAAACTTACAAATTTTTCTATAAATTATAATTATTTTTTTATTTTAATTACAAAATAACACATTTATTAAATACTCATAATTTTTACTATAAATTACAATTTAAAATCTATTAATTTTAACAATACCTAACCCCCTCAATAATATCGTCACCACATTTGATGTTTAAAAATAAATAATTATCATAATATTACTTAATTATTTAATGCGCAGAGAATATAACAATAATATATTGATGTAATATGTTTAAGGCGATGTTTGATATTATTAAAATTAATAATTTATAAATTATAATTTATAACAGAAGTTGTGAGTATTGATAAAGATTATAATTTATAATTCAAATAAAAAATAATAATTATAACTTGTAATAAAAATTATATGTATTTAAAATAAATTTTAACTTATAATTAAAAAAAATAGCAAAAAATTTTGTCAAAATACCCCATAAGTATAATCTATATTTTTAATTTAAAGATTATTTTATTTTATAAAATAACAATTATTACATATTAATATAATTCTATATTACAGAATATACTACACGCTTGGTCAGACTATATTTCAAAGTAGGGTATTATTTTTCTCAAAGTTTTTTATTTTTTATTTAATATATTATTTTTTTGTACTTTTAAATTAATTTAATATTTAAAACAAAAAATGGGTAGCGACGCGCTTTGGCCTTCTCGTGACGTGCTTGCATATGTGAAATGGGTTGGATTCCTTCCCGCGGGCGGTGGTGGGAACTGGGAGACGTGTTTGCATATGTTTTAAATGAGAGTTGGAATTGCTTTTTGTTTTGAAAAGTAATTTTTTTTATTTTAGTATATTAAAATTTATTGAATTATATGAAAATTTCAAAACGCAAAATTTTAAAACATGTCCAATAATTTTTAATATATCAAATTAAAATAATATGTAATTTTTGAGACAATTAATGCTGACTGTAAAATGGTGTTGATTTTGGCAAATTATTAAGTACTCCTACCGACAATAATATATTGTATTTTTAACAAATTAAAATATTTGACTCACATTAAGGCCTTATTTGGTAATTTAATTTTAATTAAAAAATTTTATTTAAAATTACTTTAAGCTAAAAAAAAATATTCATTTAGTAAATCGTAAGAGTGACTTTAAATTAGAAGGCTAGCTAGCCAAAAAATTTGATTTAAAGTAGTTTTAAGCTAAAAGGTAAAAAGCTTAGGTTAAAGTTGTTATATTTTTAAATTTTATTTTAGATAGTTTTATATTCAATATGGATCTTATTTGATAGATTTTGACGAGTAGATTTTAAAAATATAATTTTTATAAAAAAAATAGATGTATTTAATAAAAGTTATATAAAATTTTAAAAAACATTTTAAAAATTATGTAAAAGAATTTCTATAGCCTTTGGGTTACTAAACGAGAATTTTTAACTTTTTAAACTTTAAGTAAAAAGACAAAAAAAATTAATTTTAAATTAATTGAAAATGAAGCCTAAATAGGTTACTCTTATCTTCTATCTACATAATAAAAGTAGACCAGTATTATTTTACTTGAAATAATTTTTGCTATGTTATTCAATAAGAGCGTGTTCGGATTGAGGGATTGGAGGGTTAGATTGGATTAAAAAATATATATGGGTTCCACATGTTTAGTTTGTCTCCTCATATTACTAATTTCGCATTTGTATCACGAGATTAGGATTAATAATTTGACGAATATTGAATTATTAATACATATTAATAATACCAGATTTCCTATGTATTATTAGTACCAGATTTCAGATTATTTTCTTTATTCATTTAAAGATCAGAAATAACTATATAAATTTTATTCCACTCTTTATCCCCACCCTAACTAAACATAAATTAAATTTCTCACTATCCACATAATTTATTCTATAATCCCCTGATATTAAAAAAAAAAGTGAAATCCACAATATTATTTATTCTTCATATCGTATTTAATATCATCTGAAATACCAAACGAGTTCTAAAGGCACTTTAAAATTCTTAATATGCTATTTTTATTAATATATTTTTATTTTAAAACTTTTTAACCAAATATGTGAAGTTAATTTTTTAACATGTTAAGTAAAAAATTATAAAAAAAGACTATCAATGAAGGCATAAATATATTAAGTGGGGACAAAAATAGTTACGCAGGCATGAATAAAAAATATTTAAGAACACTACATGAAACATGCTTATCTATTTAATAATATAATAAATAAAATAATATTAATTTATTTTTATTAAGTAGATAAAAAAAATTTAAAAATAACTACCTAAATATTTGTATATCAAACATATTTATATAATAAAAAAGAAAAAAAATATATAAAGTATTCACAAAATGCGTTTTTGGTAAGTGCAAAATTCGCTTTTAAGCAATAATAGTGTGAAATCGTTACACTGGATGTCTGAATCTATAGATTAAAAAAATTCTATAAAAATTAATAAATAAATTATAATTATTAATTAAGCAGGAAGGTAAAATAATTCTTGAATGGGCTATTATAATACATATTACATCAATCAATTAAGTTAACTTGTTATACAGATAATTATATGTGGAATCTTTAGCACGAGCGGTGGAAAACTACCGAATAATTACCCGAGGAAATCTTTCACGCGAGTGGTTGTGGGAACTGAGAGATAGGCAAAGTTGTTCTGGCTAATATTATCTAAGAAAATTATTTTTTTTCTTTTTTTTATTTAGCAAAAACAAAAAATTTATTTTTTCAGTAAAGTCAAATAAAATAAAGAAAATGTCATTTCTTTATTCATTATGCGCTCAATTTATAAATTTTTTTTTGTATGTAACTATTTTCAACTTTTTCCTAAAGTATAATCACGCATTTTGAAGAGGGAAATGGAAAAATGTCACGATAGAAGGATATTTAAAGGTATTTTTCTTTTCTTAACAATTGGGTGATTCTAATATTCTTATTTTTATTTCTAAAAATGTATAAAAAAAAGTTGTATGGAAAACATTCTTTCTGAAATTTGTTTTTCAATTTTTTGAGGATAATAAAATAGGGAAAATAATTTTGAATTATCAAATATGTTTTTCAATAAACAATAAATATGACCCCAAAAAATCTATAAATTTAAAAAGATTTTGGGAAACTATTTTTAGAAATAGCTTTCCAACGGAATATTTTGTGCTTTTGTTCTAATAAAAAAACTCTCTATTTATACTATATTATACTAAGAAAGAATACTCATTTAGTGCTCTTTAAAATTAAAACTGTGCAAATTTTATTTTTATCTAAAATGTTCTCTTTTTCTATAACTAATTATATTTTAGAATTATGAGAGTAATTTAAAAATCACAACGCTCTCCTACCCATATTTTTGGCAATTGATTCAATTTCATTTTATAAATTAACCAATTTTTTTGTTTTCTCTCTTTAAGATTTTTAAAATTTAATATTTGTAATAAAATAAATTAAAAATCACACACAACTGTATCTATTTGTACTGTATATTATATCAAAACGATGCTAGTTCTTTGAAACTTAAAATCTTAATTCAATTTTTAAAATTTTTTAAATTTATTTAATATAAAAATATAAAAATATACATGTCAACAAATCATTGATTACATTAATTATTAATTTTTTAATCATTATAGTAATGTCATTCAAATATTTAATTTATAACTTTAATTACTAATATATATAAAAAAAAGTCTAACTAGATATATTCATTACTATATTTATAAAGTCAAACTTAAAGATTAATTATCAAATATTATTAAATTATGGTAATAATATTTTTTTATTTGCAACTCTATTCACAGATTTAATTTTTATTTAAATAAAATAATATATTTAATTAGCATTTTTTAAAAATTTTCTTAATATTTTTATCATAGAACTTAAGGATTAGTTGCAATTTAATTTTTATTTAGATAAAATAATATATTTAATTAGCATTTTTTTATTTTCTTAATATTTTTATCATAGAACTTGAGAATTAGTGAGAATCTGTTCATTTCTTAATTTTGTTTTCTTAATTTTTTGATTTTTTAATTTTTATCACAATATTCATCCAGTTTTATGTAATTTATAAAACTAAAATTTGTTAGTGATATTAACCGATTTAATATTAAAATTATGTGAATTTTTAATGTATTACTAAAATTAGTTAATGAGGTTAACTTATTTAGAATTAAAATATGTGAATTTTTAATGTATTAACCATCACATGAATTAATTTAATAATCTAATAAACTAAAAAAATCAAGTTAAGTAAAATAAAATAATCATATAAACATTTAGGAACAATAAAGTGATTTTTTTGAAATTTAGTTGAATATTAAATGTAAAAATAAAAAAATTATTAAGATATATAAAATTCAAACTTACTTCTAACATAATGACTGCTCGTGTTATTAGTTTATATATACTGAAATTTATAAATAAAATTTAAAATGAATAACTTGAATTGTAACAAGTATTGTATTATGATCATCTAAAAAAAGACATGAAATTAATACAAAATTAAAATAATTTTGTGATTTCTTAATCAATATTATTTTATACAAATTTAATAATATTTTTAAATTTTTATCCAAATAAATATGAAATAATTTAAGTCAATATTAATTTTCTCCATATGTATAATTTATATTATCTTACTTTTTATTAATTCAATTAAATATTAAATATTTTAATATATTATTAAAATATATTTATTTTGTTTAGTGCATAGCACGGTTGATATGCTAGTATCTATATGTGCATCAACATAAATTGGGTTTTCGTGAAAATGAATTTGGGAGATCCAAATGTTCATTCTAGTTTTAAATAATTTTATATTTAAATTTTTTTTAGTAATATCTAATTGGCTAACCCATTTGATTAATTATTTTTGAAGTTTGAAAATATTTTTAAAAATCCTATTAGGTAACACAATTCTTAATTTTTTTGGATTTTCCTAATCTGTTTTCAAAATTTTGGATAACTTTTTCTACAATTATTTGTCTTTCCTATTTTGTTTGGTACTATTATTTTATTTCTTATTTTGTTTGATATTTTTTTAATTTTCAAAAGTGTAATCATATTAGTAATTAAATATAAAATTAGAATATGATTAGACTTTACATATATAGT
>JAOTRH010104087.1:0-15725 GCA_034768845.1 Heliamphora exappendiculata
ATACTATTATATACAGCTAAATGTTAACCATCACCTAATCCCAAATTAATCGCTTCGCAATGAACCCTTCAGTTGGATAAGTGACCCACACTAACAATTATCCAGAATTATCCCTAAAGGAGGTTTGTACTGGCAATACTATAATTAATCTGTCTGTTGGGGAGGAAAGTTTTACTGCCGACACGCAGAGTTTAATTGCATCGCTTACAAACTGGTGATGGAGACCGCATGATTTATCTGTGAATAAATTCCCTCCCACTTAGATTTTTAAAATATTTTTTTAGACTTATAAAAATTTGCTTAATTAAAATAAATTTATTAATTTCAAAAGGCACACGATCTGAAAAAATCAAACATCTTCCTATGTACACGATTCTAAATATTCTGATTTATCAAATCATCTTTCAAAAATCACACGATCTGAAAAAATCAAACATCTTTCTATGTACACGATTTTAAATATTCTGATTTATCAAATCATCTTTCAAAAATCACACGATCTGAAAAAATCAAACATCTTTCCGTGAATACGATTCCAAATATTTTAATTTATCAAACTATCTTTTCGTATTTAAATGCGTAACAAATAAAATTTTAATAAATGTACAGTTTTTCCTTCAGCTTTTCAGTTAAGGTAATGATTAAAGGTATTTATTTATTTTATTTTTCGTTTCACATTTTTTTAAAAATAATAATTTATTTTGTTTAAATATTTTTTTATTTAATTAATTCAAAATTCGGAATTAATTCTCACATTTTTTCAAAATATCTGATTAAAAAAAACATCTTTTAAATGTGAAATTTTGTAAAAAAATAAAATGTCTAAATTTTTTTCATTTAATTAAAATTAATTAATTAAAAAAAAGTTAATTTTATTTTTTATTATAAAATATTTTAATTAAAACTGAATTTTTAAATTAATTAAATTAACATGATAAATAAAATTAATATTTATCATCTACGTAATTAATATATAAAAATAAATTAAATATAAAATAAATATCAATCTCAATTTTATAATTCTTATCCTGTTTAAGATAAGCTTCCAATTTGGATAAACACCAAACAGTGTTTGGATCAGCGCCGAAAGTTTCACCGGCAGCCTATGCCTGGAAACCACTTGCCGTGTGTGACAGGGATTGTGCCACTGTTGAGAAAAGCCAGTCACTGTTCTACTGGAATTCCCGAAAATAGCTGAAGCATTGATTGCGCATCGTTTGGCGCTTGGGAAGCTTGGAATTGCTGAAACACTGTTGCGTTTCATGGAAGGATGCTATGGCTGTTTTGGAGAAAAACCGGCCAATCCAAAAAAAAAAAAATATAGCCACTATTTGCATCAATGTTGGACTTACTGTTTTCTTTTGTTTGAAGAAACGAGGTGCTGGGATTGCCGCTTGGAAACCGAGCCATAGAAACCGCGAATCAGAACTTCTCCAAAGCCGCAGCAATTGGAAAAATCACTGTGCGCCATGTCAAAACCCCCTGCGCCACTTGGAAACCAGCTTGCTGCTTTGGGATTGCTGCGGTTTAACAAAACAGTGTCGAAACTCTTTTGGAATCAGGCGCCACAGTGCCGTTTGGAGATCAGGCGCTACTTTGGGCGCTGTTTGCTTGCGCCTTTTCTTTTTTTAATTTTTTAACCAGAAAAAAATTCTGGTAGAGCAATAAAAAAATTTTATTTGCGGCTAAAATCATCGAAACCACCGCCAGTTGCCGCCACCATCCACCGCCATTCTTCCATACTTGTTTTTTTTTTTTCTAATAAACTAGAAAAAAAACTTAAAATGACATAATTATTTTATATCGAAACCTATGTTCCGTATGCTCACATTCGATATAAAAATTAATTAATCTAACACGCTCAACTCCCGTTGTTAAAAAATTAATTAAATCATCATCCACGCATTCACTCAAATATGAAAAAGAATAATGATCATAAAACTGGGATTAGAACGCCTGCAAAACAAAGTTAGCACAGTTCTAAATCTACCTGACCATGATAAACCGTAAACAAAAAATAAAATGGCTCTGATACCAATTTATTGAAGACAATACTGCCAAGATCATTATTTTTGTAAAATGATTTTCGGTTTAAAAATTAACTCGATGGGCAAACGCCGAAACTGACTCCAGATAAAATTTTTGACGAAGAACGCTTAAAATAAAACCCGTGTAACCAAAGTTAATTTAGAAGAATACCTCTTATAGATCTAATCTTCAACTACGATTTGATTCCGAGTTGAATCTCATGTTAGATCTTCTACCGTATTTCCTTATGCGACCCTCGAACGTAGTGTGGGTTACGATCCTCCGAGAACTTGTACTGGCAGAACCCCGCTATAATTTTTAAGTGTTGAAAGACAAAAATAATATATCAAGAATGATATGAAAATCAATCTAAATTGGTCCAGCCTACCCGCATATATATAGGACTACAGTAGGGACCTGGGCAGTAATTATGAGAAAGACTTTCAGTGGAACACAGATACCTACGTGCGGTTTCTGCATTTATGGAAAGACGCAGCGATTTCTGCAATTTTCATAAAACACTGAATTACAGTTCACACCACTAAAGAACTATAATTGCACTCTGATCCATAATCTCAAGACCTTCTTGCATTAAGCTCCTGTTATTAAATGCTTACTATTTCTCCCCATATTAAGATTCTCAATACCCGCCAATTTAATTTAATTACTGACAATTTAATTTAATCGGCATCTTGATATTCTTTAAGCCCTTCCGCTTAACTTATTTGACCGTCGGATAATTAAATCCACCTGCAGGGTTTGGTCTTGTCAAAACTTATAAGCATCCTTAAGGGGGTATCGTCAATCCCGATCATCGGGACGTAGATTCCGTCAATAATTAATATTTACCATATAAATAATACCGCTATTCAACTCACCAGGAATATAGACCGATATAAGATCGCACCCTCTAAGAAATCAAAACAACGAATATTAAATATATGCAAATCAATAATTATTTCAGGATTACGAGCATAAGCACTATTCATAATAACCTTTGAGTGTGAATTAATTTACATAATTAGTAGTCAGTATTAAATTAATTATCCCAAATGTTCCGTTCAATACGCACAAAGTGTACTGGCACAGAGAGTCGGAACAATAGACGACGTTATTATCTGTTCCACGTAACTAAGACATGCACACTAAAACTCTGTGCCACAGTCGTACCGATGGTATGTCCATTTTCATCTAAACTGTGAACATAAAACTTATATTCTGTAAGAATTGAAAATCTGATCTTCTGTGTGTAAATCATACTCTACACACTAGATTAAATACCACACAGAATATTAGACATCTATGTATATCAAATAAATGATACATATACATTACTCATAAAGATTCTCATAAAATAAAAAATTAATTTTATTAAAAATAAAATAAAATACTAAAAATATGTTCTTCAATATACAAACCCTAACATAAACTACGCGTCGAAACCACTGAAAAGAAAAACGGGTCAAGGGCTCACAACTCTACCCCATCTTAAAAGAATTTCGTCCCAAAAATTCGCAACAAGGTCAAAAGAAAATGACCCCGTCAATCGAAATCGACACATGCACGAGAGGTAGTCAGCTAAACCAATCTTAGGATAAGGTTGAACGTGGCGATGTACTCTAAACAGTGGCTAACTACCTCAAAGACACGAGATCTACCAACTCACCCTAACTTCACATCCCCACCAACTGGTGTCTTTACACCCAGCACACAACCCACTGACTCTATCACCAACCCCACAACAGATAAAATGAAGACACACAATGCCCCCATGTCGGTAAGGACACTAGCCCAAAGTGTGCACACTAAGAAAGTATCTCTGCTCACTAGAGGAATAGTTTCATCACTAGGCACAACCGGTGCCTTGGAAGAACTAGGATCTGCAAGGATATACACTCTGCCCTCTGTCATTCTAGTTTTTCCTCCATTACTCGAGACTGTCAATAATTGTACCAACTGAACTGAAGTACCCCCATCTGTAACCCAAAAAGTCTGAACTATGGGACGCTGCTGTCGGTATTTTGGTTGACCCGACATAAACGAACCCGCTGGTGTGCCTGCCATGCTTGGCGCATTGCCTCCTTGAGGACAGTTCTGGCAAACATGTCCAATCTGACCACACCCAAAACAAACTGGCAGCTCCCTCCACTGCGACTGCACTGGCATTGAACTCTAGGGCTGCCTCGACTGTGGGCAATCTACCACACGATGCCCAGGCTGCCTACACCAATAACAGATCAACTCCCTCCACACTGGCCTCCCAAACGAAGCCACCGATGGTGCTAGTGCAGAGAACTGCTGTGGTAATCCAAATGGATGAAAACTAGGGCCAGAGGACCTCTGCCTCTTGTTAGAGCTCCCACCTGACTGTGCGTCTGTCCCATTCAGTAGTGCCCTAACCTCCCTGGAACCCCGAGTCTCGCTCATGGTGTTCTCAATCATTTTTTCCAACTCCACTAGCTCTGTAAAAACACGCAGCTTTAATCCTGCCACACGCTCCTTGATCGCCAGCCTCAGACCCCACTCAAACCTCCTCGAATGTAGCTCGTCTGCTCCCACCAACTCCGATGCAAACTGGGACAAGCTGCTAAATCTGGCCTCGTACTGCACAATACTCATTACCCCCTGAGTTAGAGCATAGAACTCCTCTCTATACAATTCCCTTGGAAGTCGAGAAGTACTTCTCTAGAAAAATCCCAGCGAAAGCTACCCACGTGCCCTCCACGGTATTCCCAGTGTATTCCCACCACTCATGGGCATCACCTCTCAACTGGAAGGCCGCAAAAGAAACCCTCAGATCCTTCTCAACTATCTGCAATGTATCAAGAATCTGGGTCATGAGTTCCAATCACTTTGTAGCTACTGTATGGTCAGGATCCCCAGCGAAGGTAGGATGGTCAAGACGCCTGAACTACTACATCACCACCGTTGCCCTCGACTCAGGTTCTCCCTCTCTCTCTCTCTCTCTCGCTCTCTCTCTCTCTCTCTCTCTCTCTCCCCTAGTAATCTCAACCAGTTGACCGATGGAACCTACCATCGCACACAACAACTCTATCGCGTTAATCGGTCCTTGAGGAGCATTTGCATCGCCAGCATCAGGGATTGGCATACCCCATTAGCTTAAACCATGGCCACGGCCTCGACCATGGCCTCGTTCTCTCTGCGCAGACATCACATCTATATGAAAAGAAAATATAACATAAGCTACAACACGTTGTATTAACATAAACATTAACCACATAGTCATACTAGCACTTAGCCACATATGTTCATGCTAAACAAACCCCACATACCGAGGAGAATGGACAAGAGTGACGCGTCAATTTGGATAACCTACTTAAATTTTTTCCCTGAAAACACATCGGCTAAATGCATTTCTAACTTGGCTTCCAAGTTTGTTAACTCAAACGCCCGAAGGCAAAACTGATCAATCCTAAGGTTCAAGCCCCATGCTCACATATACACATCATTCACATACTCGTAAAGCTATCTTGTTCATCCTATCAAAACATCTAAACACATACAATGAAGCACATGCGATCAACCTCACCAGGCGATGCACCCTCTTTCCATGGCTCTTAGGTATTCGAATCCAGAGCTCTGATACCATTCTGTAATGCCCCAAACTCCAGGCTACCCGAACACCCATAAACAACACCCAACCCGATGTTTCACTCTCAAGATAAAGTCATACATGCATTAAATATAAATTCCAATAGGCTTACAACACTTGGTCCTAACACCAAGAACATGGAAAACAATACATGGTCCAAAAAGGGAACAAAAGAAGACAACAGGTATTCTGCCCAACTGGCTCCTTCGGATCAACCTGCGTGATTGTATACACTTGAAAAATATTTTTAAATCCCACACCATGAGCTAAAGTTCAGTAAAAACTAAGCAAACATGTAATAAAATCTAAACATGTTGCTGCAAAAAGATACGGATATTTTGACTCACACGAGCCTCGAAAACAGTTTGATATATTTACATATATATTACAATGCTTCACACGTACCCATCAACTCTCACGAACCCCACATGCAACACAGGTATATATGTATCGACTCTCACAAGCCTCAAAAATAGTTCTATCAAACCCACGATGATTCTCACGCCTGACCTACAACTCATGCAACCCATACAACGCAACACTTACAACTCTCACATCACAACACATGCAACCCACACAATGCAACACATGTGTAGACACCCCAATTTGACCATGCCAAATCTTAGGTGAATCCGATGATGAAAAATGATTGGAAAGGTGATTCAGTACGATCCACAGAAAATGATCCGAACTTGGTATTTGAACCCAATGATCAAAACCTTCAAACCAGTTAAATCATTTTAGAGCGCCAACTCTATTGTGGCGACCGCTAATAGAACCTTATGGAAGCTTTCACTTTTTATGGCGACCGCCAATTTCATTATGGCGACCACCATAAAACTTTTTGGAAGATTCTAACTTTTCGTGGCGACCGCCAACTCCATTGTGGCAACCGCCAATGGAACCTCTTGGAAGCTTCTTTTGTTGTAGCGACTGCCATGTTCATACACAGCGATCGCCACTTTGAAAAACCCTGACGTATCCCAGAACGTGTCAGCATAAGAATTTTATAAATACTGTACCCCTGGTACATTTTCATAATAGAATTTTAGAGAGAGAAGCTCTGCTGAGTTGTCGCGCAATTCCGAGCCCTAATGCTGAAACCCTACCGAAGTACCGAGAGTTGAACCCTTGATATCGAAGTTCTGAAATCCTAGCTTAGATCATCGCTTGAGGATTCAATTGCTCATTACCATTCCCCGACTCGAGGATTCCTTAGCGATCCAGTTACTTTGTTTGGATCCCTAGTCCTTTTGGCTCCATTTCCTACCTCTTCGAAGTGACCGGGTTAATTAAATTGTTTTATACATTCCTACATTGCTTATATAGTTATTTTAATATTTAGAATTCATTTAGCTTATAATGAATGTGTTTAATTTGGTAAAGTAGCTATTCTTAGCTTGTTTTGTTTATTTGTTTACTCGCATTAAATTTATTAAATTATTAAATAGTGCTAACATAATTTAACAATAACGAAATGATGTCGTTATTGTTGTAATCTAAGTATATACATACATATGGTTGTAATTGTCAATATTATACCTATATTTTATTTTTCATCATTCTTTTAATTTTTTCTTTTAATGTACTTTTTTTTTCTTTTCTTTTAATGTTATGTTAATTTTTTCCCTTTAATATACCATTTTTTTCTTTTTTTTTCTTTAATATTAACTTAATATTTCTTTACTAGTATTAATTTAATATTCTTTTATTAGTATTAGTTTAATGTTTCTTTACTAATTTTTTTTTCTTTTTTTAACATTAATTTAATATTCTTTTACTAGTATTAGTTTAATCTTTCTTTACTAGCTTTTCTTTTCTTTTTCTTTTCTTTTAGCATTAGTTTAATATTCTTTACTAGCATTTTATTTTATATTATTTTTTTTTCTTTTATTATTAGCTTTCTTTTCCTTGTAATGTTTCATTTACTTTTTATTTTTACTTTTTTATTATTAGCTTTCTTTTCCTTGTAGTGTTCGATTTATTTTTCTTTCATTTTTCTTCTAATGTTACCTTTATTTTCTTTTCATAGTACTTATTTTATATTTTTTTCTTTTATTTTGCTAATCCCAAAAATCATTAAAAGTCTTCTATGTTAGTTTTATTTTTTATTTTTAAATGTTAGTGTAATTTTCTCTTTAACCGTCTTTCATTTTCTTTTTTTTTTCTTCTATTTGGTTTAAAAAATATATAATATAAATAGTTAGATTTTTTTTTAGAAGTTTAAATAACCCTTTTCTAACCTTCTTATTTCGGCTTAATTTTTCTTTTGTAAGCTTTCTCTTTATTTTTTTTTCTTTCAAATTAAATCTTTAAATAATCTCTTATCATATTACTACAGAAAATACTTGTTATTAGTTTTATTATTTGGTAAACTTTATTTTTATATAGGATTTTCACATGTTTTTTATTTTAGTTATACTTTTAGATAATTTGATAATATGTATGTTTAGTATGTTAATTTTAGGATATGCTTTAAAATCATGTTTAGAACATCTTAGATTTCCTTTTTTTTAAATATTATTAGCAAAATCATGTTTTTTTTAGCATAATTTGAGCTTAATGATTAGCATATTTTTGTTCTTTTTAAAATCATTGCATGTAGGTGTGTTCCATATATGATTTAGATTAGAAATTACATGCTATAGGACTTAGAATTTTTTTATTTGCTTTATTTTGGCATTCTATATACATATATTATGTATTTTTTTATATTTGATTTTAAATATTCCCTCTTTGCCTCAACTGTCTTTATTTGCAAGTATTTTTATTAAAGAACCAGTGATGATTAGTAGAGGCTAACCTTACGGTTGGGCGAATAAGTGCTTAACACCTTTCCCGATTTGTACCTTAGCCCACGAATTAATTTTTTCTGGTTAAACGCTTTAAAGATCAATAGCCATTTTGGTTTTTCTCAAAAATCAAGTGACGACTCTATTTTCAACAAAAAGAAGATTTCAAAATTTGGCTTTCAATGTGTTAAAATATTCTCTAAACAGCATTTAAATTCCCTTATTTTTGAACTACCAATAAATTTCAAAATTTCGGTGCCACAGTATTTTTTAACGACTCTACTAGGGACTAGTTTTTAAAATCAAATAAGAGGGCTAGACTTGAAAACATCATTGGTTCTTAATAAGAATTTCTCATTTACATTCTTGCGTGCATATGCATTGTTCTTAACCCCGCTTCCTGGTTGACACGATATCCCGAACGTTCATCCGTTTCTGGAATTGTTGGGAAGATGGGCAAACCTTATTGACGGTACGCTTCTATAGGTGCAGTAAAAGAGTTTAGGCATACCGTTTGACCATGTCCTGCACCACTCCAGCCATGCGAGATATAAACCTGACTCTATTCAGAAGATACCCTATTCGATTGACCAAAATCGGCCTTTTGCATATAATAGCTTAGAACCCCCCATTAGGTGCTGCTAACCCTAGTAGGATTATGTATTTTGTTAATTGTATATTTTGTTTGCGTTTCTTAGGATTGTTTGTTTGGCTTAAGCTAGTTCCTTTTCCAGATTTAGCTTGAATTTTTTGTTATCTCTTACTTTTTAGGATAGTTTTCTTCTCGGGGTCATGCCCGTATTTTGTTTTCAGGTCTCTAGTATAGTTTTTCTCTCTTTTGGGTTCTTCCCGGGTTGTTGGTTTTTCCCTCCATTATTGTATTAGGCTCGCTTTCTTCGAACCCTTGTTAGACCTGTGTGAGCTAGTTTTGCTTCACTACTAGAGTGTTGCCCATTTTTCCTTAGAATCTTATATCAAATCGGTCCCTTCGGCTTAGTTCTACTTTCTTACCGAAGTACTGCCCGTTTCTTTGTTTAGATTCTTCTAATAAACCTTCCCTTTAGAATTTGGTCGTTTTCCTTCTTAGCCATCATCCTGGTTTTCGAGTGTCCAGTTGTTATGATGCCAGTATGAGCCCGATAGGGGCATTGCTTCAGTTTCAGTGATTATCTGCTTGTGGTTGGCTATTTTGGATATCTGAGATGTTTGCAACCTGCCGTCAAAATTCTTTTTTGAGAAGTGTCTGATACTGGTCACTCTGCTTTTGGGATCCAGGTTTTCTTTAGATTTAGATCATTGAGCTAGGAAGATTATAGTCGACACGTGTCTAGGCTAGGTTAGTAACAGATAGACTCTATAGAATATCTGAACAACCAGCTGAATCACCTGAAATGGCAGAAAGCAAAGTTAACTTGACAGCCTTGATGTGGGCGATCACTGAGATATAAACGGGCTGTGGAGCAACAAACCTAGGCTCAAAATCAGTACCAAGCGCAGATTCGAGCAATTTAGGCTCGTCTTCCCGGCGTAAATGGACGGTCGGATGATACAAATGAGAATGGAGAAGAGTTTTGAGATGATAATGAGGGACAAGATGCACCGCAAGTTGCTGTACCACCTCGGGTTCCCCGCCCGATGGTGATAGAAGAAGAGAACACTACTCAGTCCACAGAGTCCGCGCTGGCGGAGAAGATTGACTGTATGGAGAAAGTCTTGAGGAAGGTGAAAAGAGTGGAGGAATATATGCTGGATGTAGGGGGGCTTGCATGTTCCCAAACGCCAAGCTCCCCAAAAAATTTAAGATGCCGGAGACGGAGAAATTTGATGGCATTAGAGATCCTCGAATCCATCTGAGGATGTATTTTGGTACTCTTTCCCCCATGGGAATTAATGACTAGCTAAAGGCCCAATTGTTCCACCGATCGCTTTTTGGGGCAGCACAGAGATGCTTCCTCTCTCTAGAGGTGGCTAAAACTAGAACTTGGAAAGATATAGTTACTACATTCATTAGTCAATACAGTTACAATGTTCAACTAAACGTGACTACTCGCGAGCTAAAAATGACTTGTCAGGAAAATCAAGAATCATTTGTGAATTTTTTGACCCGGTGGAGAGGGAAGGCGTCCAAAATGACGAATCAGTCAACTGAGAAAGAATAAGTGAGAATTATGGTGAAAAACCTACAGTCCCCTATGAAACGTTATCTTATTACACAGTCCCTGCCCACTTTTGAGCGGCTATTTGATGCTGAGGTACAGATTGAAGAGGCTATTAAGTCTGGAGATATTATTGAGAAAGCCAAGCCTAGTTAAAAACCAAGAAGGACCTTCCCTAATAACAACCAAAATCAGTCTACTTCTGCCAACCTCATTTCTCGTTTGAATGAGGTTAATCTTTTGAAGCCTTCTTCCTCCGCTCAACAGTCAAGTGGTACTCAACAGTCAAATAATAGTCAACAGCCGCAACAAAGGCCAAGGAGAGTCTTCACTCTCGTCAACATTTCATTATCTACAACCTTGAATTGACTTGTTGAGAAAGAGCTTATCAAGCCATTGGAACCCATGCTCGTGCCTGATCTCCTACCGTTGTGGTATAATGCTTCTCAATACTATGCTTACCACCTGGGTCATAGGCATTTGACTGATAAGTGTATAACGTTGCATCATGAGATCTAGGATCTCATCGATAACAAAGTAATCCCTCCACCATCTACTACTCCAAAGCCAAATGTCGCGACCAACCCTCTGCCAAACCATGCCAAGCAAGCTGGGGTAAACTGTATGTCTTTGGAACAATCAAAAGATCTGAGCTAGTACATATGTTCAGCGCATTTGCCACACGCCCACATGTTTCAACTACTGAAGATCAGATGGCTTATTCATTGATTATGGCCAAGAATGGCTGAGATATGACGAAAGAATGGAATGATGATGCTTGGAAAGGGTATCAGATGGCAATCCAAGTCAACCAACAAAAAGAAGAGAAGCGTAATGAGAAAAATGACTAGCCATTGGACTACCAGCGCGGCCATATGGATTTGGCCATGTGCTCGACGGCATTACCATTTCTCAACTTTTTGAGGAGGTATATGTTGATGATATGCAATTCTATTAGTTAGTGAGGATTGTGCTGAAATCAGATGGGGCTGAATGGACTGAATTTTTGGCTGCTCAGGAACAACAGGTGAGTTTTATTAGAGAGAACATCTAGGATGAGGTCGATAATGTGGGCCATCGAGGATGACGAGGAAAGAAGAGGAAGAGCAGCGGTCAGTGATTTAAGTAATCTGTGGGCGTTTGAAAATCCTCTGTGCATGGACGAGGTAAGGCAGACTGATAATGTAATTATGGGATTATGGGATCCTGAGGACGGCATGGAACATCTGACTAGGAGTTGGCAGCATTTCAAGTTGGCTCGGTTGGAAAAAGGATAACCAAGCGGGAAGGGAAAAGAGAAAGAACAGGAAGAAGAGGATGACGCTATACTGAAGTAGCTAAAGAAGACACAGGCTAACATTAGCATATTGGGCTTGTTGATGGCTTCATATCGGCACTGGCAAGCCGTGTTGAACGTTCTGAACAAAGTCAATGTATCGACAGATGCGACCCTTGAACAGTTGATTCGATTAATACTGCCAGCTACAGAGCCAAAAGTGATTTCTTTTTAAGAGAAAGATTTACCATTAGAAGGGAAGAATCACAATAAGCCTCTGCACATTACAGTCAAGTGTTTAAAAAAGTAGGTCCCGATAATGCTCATCGACAATGGTTTAGCCTTGAGCGTATGCCCACTCAGAATTGTAATTTACCTGGGGATGAAATTTGACCATTTCACGCCCTGTAGTCAATGAGTCCAGGCCTACGATAACACGAGAAGGGATGTGTTGGGACTTGTATCATTTGTAGTATCAGTGGGGCCTCTAGAAACGTTAGTTGAATTCCATATGCTAGACATGCCGGCTTTCTTCAATTTGTTGCTAGGTAGGCCATGGCTGCACGACCTAAGCATCCAGGCAATGCCATCTACTCTCCACCAAAAGTTAAAACTGATCAAGAACGGGGTAGTGCTGACCATCCATGGCGAAGATAGTATTTAACCCCCAAGAGGAGAGGGCTCGACCCTCTTGGAGGTTCAGCATGGAGAAGGGGATGTGTCCTTGAGTGGGTTTCAATTTGATGAAGCTCAAGCTGTGCAGATGCTGTTGAAGGAAGAAGAGAACTACATCAACCCGCGAGTGGTTACAATGATGAGGCAAATGTCTTACTTTCCAAGAATGGGGTTGGGTCACAAACAACAAGGTATTTTGAAACCTGTTTAGGTATTGCCAGCTTCGCGACATTTCGGTCATGGGTACAAGACGACGAAAGAAGATTTGAAAAGACCTAAAGGGGGATGGAAGGCTAAATACTCAGGAACGCTCAACGGCTACTTTGTTAAGGAAGGAGAAGATTTTCCATACTGTAGTTTTTCGGAGCCATGGACAGGTGAAGAGACTAACCAGAAGCTACCAGGACTAGAAATCTTCTTTAGCCATCAATTATCTGATACGGAAGAAGATGAAACAGTGAAAGGGGAAGAGGGAGAAAAGAAGATCCAAGATGAAAATTGGCCAGACAAGCTTAATGGTATCGACATGGGAGTGTTGTTCAGCGAAAAAATGGCTCAGCTGCACGTAACTGACCAAGACTGCTTCATGATGGGCTTCGGCACACCAACCGACTGCAGCAAGCTCATTGTCGATGTGGCTGTAAAGAAAGTAAAGAACTGGACCTTAGAGTCTTGTAATGTGCATGTCGTCTGTCCTAAGTCTGGGTCTGAGTCAGAGTCTGTGGTTGAAGTCACATCTGTTTGTGCACTTCCCCCTATTTTTGCCTTCAAGCTTGTAATCCCCTCTTTCTTCAATGAAATAAACAAGATTTCTGGTTACTCTGCTTTATTTAATTTATTTCATATACTTTGTGATGATTTTAAATTCGACAGGAATATCCACGAAGAAATAAAACTTTTGATAAAAAGAGAAGAAGAAATGCGCGCTCAACCAATAATTGAAGAAATTTTGTCAATAAATCTGGGTAATGAAACTAATCCATAAAATATATAAATTGATTCTTCTTTATCGAACGTGAATAATTAATAACGTTATTAAAAGAATTCAAAAATGTATTTGCATGGTCTTATGAGGATATACCCGGAATTAATCCCGATATTGTCCAACACCATATCCCCTTGTACTCTGATGATAAGCCGGTCAAACAAAAGTTGAGACAGATCCGGCCAGAATGGACTCTAAAGATCAAAGAAAAAATTGCCAAACAAATCAACGTTGAATTCTTGATGGTAATCGAGTATCCAAAGTGGGTAGCTAATATCGTGCTGGTTCTAAATAAGGACGGTCACATTTGGGTATGTGCAGATTTTCGAGATATTAACAAGGCCAGCTCAAAAGACGACTTTCCATTGCCGCATATCGATGTTTTAGTAGACAATACGACGGGGCATGCCGTGTTGTCATTCATGGACAATTTCTTTCGGTATAACCAGATTCTAATGGATCCCGAGGACAGAGAAAAGATGGCATTCACTACACCCTGGGGGAATTTTTGTTTATCGTGTGATGCCGTTTGGTTTGAAGAATACAGGGGCAACCTATCGGAGGGCTGCCACTACGTTATTGCATGACATGATACATAAGGAGGTCGATATATACGTGAATGACATGATAGTAAAATCTAAGGATTGGGACGGCCACATCGTAGGGCTATAAAAGTTCCTCGAAAGGATTCGAAAATACAAGATGTGGCTCAACCCATAGAAGTGCGCCTTCGAAGTTACCGCCAGAAAAATGCTTGGTTTTTTTATCACTCAATGGGGAATCAAAGTTGATCCCTCAAAGATTAAAACAATCTTAGAAATGCCTCCTCCGAAGACCGAGCTTGAAGTCAGGGGCTTCTTGGGTAAGATACAGTTCATCAGTTGATTCATCACAAGATTAACAATTACATGTGAGATGTTGTTCCGCCTTTTAAAGAAAGGAGTCAAATTTGAATGGGATCAAAAATACTAAGACGTTTTCGATGCCATGCGATAGTACCTACAAAATTCACATGTTCTAGCTCCTTCTAAACCTGATAAGTCAGTGATCCTTTATTTGTCAGTGACTGATGAAGCTATGGGGTCACGCCTCGAACCCCGGGTCACGTGAACTCCACTTAATATCTCAATGTTATCGAATCACCGATGAGACTCTTTCTTTCAAACCCTATTTATGGTTTGAACCTCCTTTAAAGAACCTAAACTTCAAAAATATTCTAAGTATAAAAATTAAAAATTTGGACAGACCCTCCTCCGTTTTTCGGACTCCCAAATTTCTTGTAAACCTATTGAAACAAAATAACATTCTATACTCAGGCACCGCCTGAATTTCAACCCACAATCACAGTTAAAACTAACATTCATCATTCCATTATAACCACATTCACATTCTAAAAAAAATCCATTCTCATCCTTCCATTAGGATATCACCTACTAGAATCCCATATTTAAATTAAGTCATGAATCCATAACAACTCATCAATTAACTACAAAGATAAACTTCATTATATTCTAACATTCATTACATTTATCATTCGCTAAAATTTACTAATTGACTACTTTTATACAACAAATAATAAGGTTCCTCCTTCAATCTTCAAAGAATCACTTCTACACTATAACAAACTTGGCATCTATTCTTGTTCGTTCAAACATGAAAAAAATGTTAAACAACAAATGTGAGCCAAAACTCGTAGGATAAAAACAAAGAACAGTGTCATGCATGATTTGTGAGGTGTGAGTAAGCAGGATATAATGCGCAACTACATTCAATCATATTTATAACCTATTTTTATTCATCATATCTTCATACTTTTTTTGCTACCATTTCTATTCATCATCTCTTCATACTTTATTTACTATATATATATATATATATATATAATTAAATTATTCGACTTTCGTTAATCCTTTTTATTCATTTCACAATTCACATCCACCTCTAGTTAATATAAACTTCAACGATAATATGGAGTCATTTTGATTCCTTAACTTTAAATTTTCTAACTCTTTCACTTAATTCGTCTATTAATTATTCTAATCTTATATTATCATTAACTTGCTTCAATGTCTTATTCATCTTAATTTTTTATTTTATTTTTACCCTTTCTCTTTTCCTTTCTTGTTCTTTTTCCTTTTCATTAGTTACATTATACTCTCATTATCTTACTTTCCAATTCATTTATCTGTTATTCACATTT
>JAOTRH010104098.1:0-15725 GCA_034768845.1 Heliamphora exappendiculata
AGTACAGTTAAGATTATTACCAAAAGGGCTGCAATAGTTGCCAGCCCCACAGAATAGTAAATAATGATCAAGGCAATGCATATTTGTAGGACTGTTGTCCATATCTGATGCAACCAATATGGAAACTCGCCTATTTTATAAGCATCCACCGTGACATAATTCATTATCTCTCCAGGTGAATGAGTTGTCTTGGCAGCATTTGAGAGTCGTAGATGCTTCTGATAAATTGCTGCAGATAGCAAAGATCGTACTTGTAGCCCAATTAGTCTAGTTTGGAAGCACCATTGCCTATCCGATAGTGATTCTAAGCATTTTGAAACGAAGAACCCGGCAGCCAGTGCATAGTTCTCGTATTTGAAAGCTTCTTTTCCATCAGCAACCTTAATGAATGCGTAAAGAAACAGTGGGCCGGTAGACAGAGTAAGTACCTTTACCAACGCGAATAATCCGGAAACTACAAAAGCTTTCCTCTGGCAGAAGAGTATTGTCCCCAAGACAGAAGGGGGCTTGTGAGGATTATTCTGTTTCCATTTACTAAGTTGTTCCATAAACTGCAAGTAGCATGTTTCTGCTTGATCCACTGGCCGTAAATGCGGAATATCTTCATCTTCAATAGCTTTCTCCTTACCCTTCTTCATTAATGAATTTAACCACCAAAATGACATTCTACTAAGTAATCCAGCTGTGCAAAAAGGGGTTACATTGCCCTTTGAATCAGTTGTGCCAATGCAATGATCAGATTCTTCACCTTTCAAAGGTGTATAGAAGGCATGGGGACTAATGTTTCCATCATTTTCTGCATATTTGTGTCCTTTATATGAACAAAACAACATTAAAATTGATCCAGGAAAAGATATAATATCCAAAACCATTTGGATATGCACTTGTTTGTCCACAATTGCCTCCCTTATGGATGAAATGCATAGAAATCCTGTTATTAAGAAGGCAAGAATTGAACAAACCTTCAGTGATGGGATAACTTGCTCTTGTTGCCTCTCAAGGCTAAATGATAAACTCAGGAACAACCATGTGAACCCTTGGAATAAAACTACTAGCCACCCGTGGAGAGGCAAAACGGTATGCTCTGTGCTCAAATTCTCTATAATTGTCCAGATCCCCAAGCCCAAGTAAGCCAAACCCAAACTGGCATTGAAAATGGCAGTGGAAATTGACAAGGGAGAAATGCCTCGGGACCGTGAGGAGGATACGATCTTCCTCAAGGAAAACTTAGGAACAATGAGGAACAAGAGGAAGAACAAAAGCAGCATATTAACAGAAGTGACCAAGACATGGTTGGCACATGAATATGAATAGAAAATGGCCCAAATATCGGAACTGCACTTCTTTCCAACTTCATCTGAACAATTAGTACCTCCACAGAAAACATTCCAGAGACCCATAATGTATCCTTAATTCCCTTCAAAAGGCTCTGAAAGGAAATAAAGGGGGAAAAAAAAAAGAGAGGAGTATTTTCAGTTTTTGTTAACCATATATCCTGAATTATTATCTTTTACAAAGTTGGTACAAAGCCCAGAGAAAAGAGATGGATTGCACATTAGATAGATGTTAAATTTCTATGAACATGAAACCAAATATGAACTGGTGTAACTTGAAATACTATGGTTGCAACCGAACCATTAAACTTCAGTGCCTGTGGAATGGAAAAGGTAGTGATTGATGAGTTACATGTTGTATGTGATTATGACTTGTGATTCTGGAATTTAGGATTGAAAAAAAATAAGAATGAATGAAAGAAAGAAAGAACAAGAACAAAAATAACAACAGAAAGAGAATAAAAGAAAAGAAAAGGACAAAAAAAACAATAGTTTAACTTGTTCAATATTACCAGCTCGAGAAGCTAGATGCAAGGAAAATATAAATGATAGCTTACAAAGTTCTAAACGGGAGGACACTCCTTGAAGACGGTTCCTGCAACTAAAGATGCAAATACCTAATAAACATGAACCTGGCCTTGACTTAGCTCTTTTGGTTCCATAGGAAACTCTAAGCACATGCACATTGGTTCCAGGGGTAAATACAGTATTGGACCAGTGGGGCTTAAATGCTTCTCCTAAAAAAGTAAAAATACCTTAGTACCCCTATATTTTTTGTATATTTTTTTTCAGATATGTATTTGTGGTCCCAAAAAAAGGATAAAAAATATATTTAGTACCTTTATATTTTTGTATTTTTTTTATTATTGCATTTGTGCACAATAAAATTACGCTTTTTTTTTTAAACAGGGTGACTCCACATGTAAAGGATATTCAACTGAAGACCTTGAAATTTTTAATTTTTTTATATGTATATACAAATTTTTTATTTTTATTGGCAATTTAAAAGCTTGAACACCCTGTTAAAAAGCTTGAACACCTTGGCTCAATATTTAAAAATTAAACCAAATACCTGAACACCCTAATTAAATACTTAAACACTTACATACATTGAAAAAATGTGTATTTAGTAGTATTAATAGCAAGGTTATCGGTTTCAAAATTTGAGAAGTCGTCGATGCCAATTGTAAAAGTCTATCTATCTACAAAGTTTTTTTGTGTGTAAAAACAATTATATATCATACATTAAATTTATCTTATTTTTGAGATGTAAGATATTTGAATTAGTTGACTGTCTACACTGAAAAATATTTCTATAGCTACCTCTGCCATTAAATATATAAGAATAGAACGGACTTCTCTTTTATAGGAGCTACTAAATGTGCTTTTTTTTTTTGTTTACTGAATAGAATTTTATTGTGAAAGTAAATTCCCGTTGTGCTTGAAATTGTGTCTCACTGTGTTGAATTTTTGGATTCCACCATGAAGCATCAATCTTTAAATGTGGCACTATTATATATTTGTGGGGTTTATCATTTGGCTTATTATGTAAATTAATGATGATGGAAAATGCAATCTGAACTGCTTGTCAAACATGCTTTGCTGGGAATCATCTTTACTGGTAGGTGCCAACCTCCAACACCTTCAATGAGTAGTTGTGCTTTTGTTTGGTAACCTCACTTAAATCAAGTGTTTTACTTTCTTTTGGCCTTAGGTCAAATAATTAAAAAGCTTATTTTTAAAAAATGGCTTTTAAGTCACTATGCTGAGGGGGGAAATGAGAAGAAAAATTAATTTGACAGTTAATTTTTTGTAATTTTAAGTTAAAAGACAATAAGCTAGCTTTAAATTAAATATTTACCAAACATATCCGTGGTTCTCGATCCGCATATTCACTCGGAGAAGCGATGGAGACGGGCATCGAGCCGAGATCACGAAGAGTCATTTCCAGCCCTTTCAACCTCATTCACATTCCAGACCTATCATAGCATTTAGTTTTTTAAAATCTTTATTTCAGCAATTTGGATTGTTCTAGTCATCCCAGCAGAGAACAGCTAAAATGGAATCTTACATATAATATTTTCAAAATATCTTCTACTTTTTTGTCACATAAAAGAAAAAAAAAATTAAATGTACAAATAATTTAACTATCACAAATTGTTGAATCTACAGCGTTATAGGTCCCACAATCTTGTGAGTGGTATGTGGCTAGTTCGATAAGAACCATCCGCGTATGTATTTCTACTCTATATAAATATAGCTACCTCATGTAACATGAAAAAATAAAATAAAATAAATAATTTTCAGTAAGGTCGAATAAGAGTTCGTAATATTTTCACACCAGCAATATTGCTGCATACATTTCATATTTTATTTCATTTTACAAATCGTTGACTTGAGTCAATTTTATTACTTGAAACGTGACCCACAATTTGTATAAGTTGAGAGTAAAATATTGAGCTTGGTAACAAATTTGAAAGTTAATTAGCTTTTTTGTTTTTGTTTTTATGATTTTAATAAAAAAAATTAAACTAGATTTAAAGTATGTTATTTGATAATTTAATTTTTAAATTAAATTTTTTAAAATTAATTATTTAAACAAAAAATTAATTTTTTTTTATTTAAAATAGATAATTTTTATCTTCTATATATTGATATTAACAGTTATAAGTAATTAATAGTGATAATAAATAAATTATAAATAAAAAATATTATTATATTTTAAAAATAATAAAAATTTAAATAGAACTGGATAAATTATATTTACACCAGCGCCGTTGCCACCACCGCCCCCTCCAATGCCTAAACTCCATCCCCAACCATCAACGTACCACCATCCCAAACGCCATCAACAGCGCCACCGTCGTTGCACCCTCATGTAGCTTCTCATCCATACATTAATCACAATTCCTTCCAGAGGTGGGGCAATGGAGACTATCGAGTTTCATACATAAATTGAGGGTTACAGAGAAGGCAGAGAAAGCAGTGCCGAAGGTTAGGGTTTTGGTGAGGCGGCGAAGCTATTTGCGTGGTGGTGGTGGTGACGGTTTTGGATTGAGGTGCGGTGAGGGTGTGGTGGCGCGACGCTGGTGTCGGAGCTCTCGTCGACGGCGGTGGGGTTCAGAGGTAAGATTTGGAGATGGTGGGTCTATAGGCGCCAGTGGGGGCGGCGAAGGTTAGGGTTTTGGTGAGGCGATGGAGCTGTGTGCACAGTGGTGGTGAGGGTTTGGGATGGATGTGCTGAGAGAGTGTGGCGGCGGCAGCGCTGGTGTTGGAGCTCTCGTCGACAGCAGTGGTGTTTGGATTGAGATGCGACGGTTGGCTTTGGAGAGGGCGGCGGTGGGGTTCGGAGAGGGCGGCTCCGCCTAGGACTGTCATGCTAATTGAGGCCATTTTTTACAATAACTTAAACACTCTCTCTCTCTCTCTCTCTCTCTCTCTGAGGCCGAGAGCCGAGATGCGACCATGAACGCCACATTTGGCAATAATCAGTGGGCGAGCTACCAAGAGCCGAGATTCGACCATGAACGCCGTGAGCTATCAGCTTCAAAAACCACTGAGCCAAGTTGCTGGGGTCCTCCACCCATCAGGACCATGAATTGAAAACGCAAAAAAAAAATAATAATAATAATGATTTTACGAGCGATGATGGTGGATTTTTCGATCAATTGAATTGAGCAGAGGTGAGTTTAGAAAATGAATTGAGAAGAGATGGTGAGGTTTGTAGAAGTTAACGGTAAAATTGTGAATTCATTGAAAATTGGCGGTTAACTGATGAAGAGATTAAATTGATACATAAAAAATAAAATTTAAAAATATACAGTGATATTTTAAAGAATAAATGGAGTGTCAGTATTGTTACTTTTAAATATGAAAAGTATAGATATAATTTATCCAGTAAAATATACTTAGAGTTTATGTTTTATTTTGATTTTTTAATTTTTTAATTTTTTAATTTTTTTATCAAACTGTCAATATTAATTTGTTGATATTTTTAATTAAAAAAATTAAAACACAAAAATTACCAATCAGGACTGAGCAAAATATAAGTTGGATGTAATTTTATTCTTTTCACACCTCAAAAACAGATAAAATAAACACAAAAAATATCGTAATTAAAGAACTTATGTGACAATCAATTGTAGTAAGACAAACTTAATTTTTGTGCAACGCCAAACAAGTTAACTTGAACTAAACTCAGTGTCACAGTCAAGTTGTAGAACTACTCACTCAATCTCAAATTGAAATCATCTCGAATTAGAATTCAATCAAGCTTTATCACTTCTTTCAAGTGTTTCCGTGCACGTCAAGTTGACTTAGTTCAGCAACCAATTTTAAAAAGTTTTTTTTTTTAACTTACAATTAAGAACGAAAAAACACTGATTGTTTGCTTAGGGGCTACATGAAATCTTGGAAAAAATAAGAAATCAGTTTCAAGATGGACAAAATGGGAAAACAGTATAAAAATAAGATTATTAAAAAATAAATAAATAAACAATTATTTCAAACGGTACCACAGTGAATGCGCTCTCCAATGCTCTGTGAATATTTTTTTTTATGATAAATTACACTGATATCTCCTAAAGTTTGTACTTAACTTTTGTTTGGCAATTGATTTTATGTTGATTTAAAATCACGTTTTTTGTCTTTTTACTTAAAACTTAAAAAATTAAAAAAAATTTATTTTTTTACTCAAAAGCTTTTAACTTTTAAAAAAAATAATATTATAACTTTTGTACACGTTCATTTTTTATAAAATATATATTTTTAAAATTTACTCGTCAAAATTTATCAAACAAGATTCATATTAAATATAAAATTATCTAAATTTAAATTTTAAAAATTATAACAACTTTAAGCAAATTTTTTTACTTTTTAACTTAAATTCACTTTTAAGTCTTTGGCTTAAAAGCTACCCTCATACTCTTACAAAACAAATCTTTTGTCTTTTTGATTTAAAGTAACTTAAACCCAAAAATTTTAACCTAAAGCTGAGACCTTAATACATAAGTATTATTAGTCATGTTTGTTTTGAGGGATACAAGTTTAGATTGGACTAATAGTTCGAACTAAATTTGTCTCTCATTTTTGTTTATATTTTTTTTTGTGTTCCAATTAATTATTTGAAGTGGACACTTAATTTCTCATATAAAGAATAAGTGTGGGCGAGGAAAGGAGTGAGATGGAGAAAGAAAGTGTGATATCCTATTTCATATAAGTAGGATATAGAAATTAATTTGATATATAAAAAAGCTTGTGGATTATTATTAATAACTTGAGTTTAAGTATTTTGGACCGTGTTGTGTTGGAATTTTAAGCACAAATTTTCAAAAATAAAATCAATTAATTTGAGTAACCAAATAGAAATTCATGTAGACTTCAATCTACAATAACAAAATAAAATAATAAAAATAACTAAGAACATAAAAAAATACGTGATTTGACTGACTGCTTGCCTATCTTCACGTAAGAGAAAAAACAATTCATTATATGAAAATAAAAATTACAATTATTAGACTCTACTTTAAAATATATCTGTTACCTCAAACTGATCATCTCATCGTTTTCTTTATACTTTCTGATCTCTAAAATTGAGTCTCACACCGTGTATTAAACGTTCTCTAACTCTTGTGAATAAATAATTCTCTCGGTATTTTGCACCTTTTATAACGAAAGAATTCTTTTAATTAAAAAGCCACCCGATTAGCTTTTATGACAATTACCAAGCAATTAAAAAACCAAATTGATAAATTACGAACCAATCTACCACTAAAAATCTCTTGTAATTTAGATTTTCAAATTTTCCTAATTCTTTACAAGAAAGTCAAATTTTTCTGTTAAAAAATTCGAGACGTAAACTCATTATGTTATTAAGTTCTTTATTCAAGTTATTATACCAATAATAAAAAGTTAAAAAGATCACCCATCTTCGTATAACAATTTTTTTTAAAGAAATAATAATGTTAATTTAAAATTTTCAAAGTTCAATTATATTATTAGTTACTAAATATGTTAAAGAAATACTAGAATACAATTTAAAAGAAAAAACCCAATTCATTCATTCAGTTTTAAGAAATTTAAGTATAGATAATTCAATTTCATGCAAAAGCACCAATTTAAACACCACAAAAATGTTCGTTACATCTATACATCTTATTTATAAGCAAAAACAAAAAACAAAAATCCAACCTTTGATGGTTTGAAGGAGAAAAATTTAAAAAATCTTTTAAAAAAGTTTTATGGTTTAACAACGGTGAAAAATAATGTAGGTGGCCCTACAATTCCAATAAAGTGATTTAATTACTTTCAAACACCTACAAACAAGATTTAAGATTTTATAGAATAATAATAATAATAAATAAATAAATAAATAAATAAATAAATAAATAGAGATATTTATGAACTTTTATGAAAGAAGAGAGAAGAAAAAGAAATACCACATAAACTGCTATGGAGGAAAACGCCACAACAATTTTGCGAAAGAGAAAAATAAAATAAAATAAAATACAAAAATAGTGGGCAAACAGGGAAGGGTAAGGTGGAGGGTGCAGCAGTGCACTGGGGAAGGGAATGGGGGCGGCAGCTTAGGGCTGGGGAACATAAAGATAAAAGATAACTTGTGAGGACTAATAAGAAAAATAATTTATCGTAATACTTTATCTTGTATTAGTAAGAGATAAAAAGTCAATATGGTATATAAAAAAATTTATAAGCGATTAACTTGGCTTAAATATTTTTGACCGTATTGTTAGGTCAGTGGGTTACTTGGGTCATTACAAATGATATCAGAGTTAATCATAGTTTTTACATAGAACTTTGTGACAATATGAATTGAAAAGTAGAGGATCTGAAGAGAAGTAAAGGGATTGTATATCTTGTGCATGTTTATAAATTACTTTATATCCGTTAATAGTCTGCTATCTACATTCCAATCAGAAGAAGAATTTGAATCACATGACGAGGACGTCACGCCTTTGAATGAGAAATATTATGATACTCAATCGACTCTTCTCATATCGGTGAGAGATAATTAAAAGTTAGTCATATATATAAAAAAAAACCTTGTGAACTACTAATAATAATTTGGTTTAAATATATGGGACATAAAAAAATTTGTAGACTACTGCTAATAATTTGATTTAAGTATTTTCGACCACATTGTTAGGCTTATATTCAAATTATAGGGCCAATGAATTATTTGAGTCCTTATAGAAAAAATTAGAAAGACAAATAAATTAACTTAAATGACAGTTTTACTCATCAATTTTACTTTTGTAACATTTTTAAATTCTTTTTTTTAATTGATCTTTTTATATTGTTATTTTTATTTTTGAAATTGAGTCTCTCTATGATAACTATTAGTGATTTTTTTAGTTCTCTTTTTAAAAATTTTAATTTTCTTTTTTGTTTTACATTTTTTGTTCTATTTTTTACCTACATCAGTTAAGGTTAAGTTCTAATATCATTTTTTTTATTTGCAACTTTATTAGTGACGTTTTTTATTTTTATTTTTATTTTTTCTTCTATCATCATCAGTTTTTACCTTTTTTTTTTTTTACTTTTCTGGTCTTTCGAATAATGACAACTATGTGTGTATTGGTCTTATCTATACATTTTTTAAATAAAAAAAATTGGACTGATTGGACAATATTTAATTGTGTTTATTTAATATATACACAATTAAATATACTTAATTCTTGTCTTTCTATTTTATAAATAAACAAACATGAGAGTGAAAAAAGAAAAAGATATACAATGTAATGAATATTCAATTATAAGATTATTAGTGATGGAAAACTTAATCCCTCGTAGTCCTATGCTCTGGTACACGCATAATTGGTATATGTTTGGAGTTTTGATAAAAAAAATAATGAGATTGGATATAATTATACAATTTATTCCGATCATGTCTTCATATATGAGAAAATTAAAAAGATATCATAATCTATTTTCATATTTGGGATGAGTTTTTAATATCTTTATTCAATTCAATTAATGCACTGTTTGAAGTAACAAATATAACGATGGATAAAAAATGAAAATTTCAAATATAAGAGTCGAGGCGGACGTAAGCTGGCTTGACACTATGAGATATAAAAAAAATTACTATTGTTCTTATTCAAACTTTTTCTATAATATATAATTTTTTTTTCTATTTTAATTACAAGTTAAAATTTTTACCAATCATTCACAACTTTTACTACAAAATACAATTTATAAGCTATTAATTTCAAAAATACTAAACATCACTCTTATAATTTAGAAAATTACTATCACCTTCTTAAACTATTGCATACATGAATTACTATTAATAATTTTATAATGCATAGAGAAGAATTAGAAGAATTTAACATAAATAAAATTAATATTTTAGTTTTTTAAATGTATTATTATTTTCGTTAGCTTTATGGTAATCAAGCAACAACCCTCTCACTTTGTAATATTTGCAGTCTATAGTTATGGGCGTAGTTAAGTGGAGCCTAATGGGTTCAATTGACCACGTTAAAAAAAAATTTATTTTAATATGTAATCATCACTCTTGAAACAGATCGAGTCATGAATTAAACCTTAAAAAATATAACTATACTCCATACCCCTAACATGCTATACCCAGCAAAATGCTCCACAAAAGGCACAAACATAAGAGCAGCTTCACTAATACATGCAAATAGATATACTTAGAATTTGAGAGTGAAAGTGCGGAAACAAGCAATCAGACAACAAATTTTCAACCGCCAAGAACCATCATTTCCATAGTTGACATTCACCCCATTTTACATCAATGATATCTATACATATTAAGAGTCATCAACAGGTCGGACCGCATAATTAATTAATATATAAGTTTGTTCATGGGTTTTGTCTAACGGACTTTTTATGTGGGAAGATGGACATGTCGGACCTGAGTAAGAATAATTAAGTTCCAACCCACTTAATAGGCTTAGTTAATTTGAGTTGGCGGACGGGCAAATTGTTGGGCAAGAGAAGAAGCCACTGTTTATACTTACTAAATTTTTATCCAATGTTTGGAAATTAATGCTCTCTTCAGGGGGGACGTCATGCATAGGGTCATGGGGTCAATTGACCCCATTAAATATTTTTTTTTAAAATTATTATTATAGTAATTTTAAATTAGTATATAATTGAACTCAATTAAAAAATATAGTTGAACCCATATTAATATAAAACACTACAATTATTTTCAATGCGTCACACCATATTATTTTTTTAATATTTTTATTCTGAATATAAATAATACATTCGTAGTTCTTGAAAAGTTATAACACAAAGTTTTATAAATTACAAATTTAATTGTACTACTACCGTATTAAATTATATTTCACAATTATAAATATGCAACTTCAAAACCTTAACAATCGTTTTATAGAGTTCAATACAAATTACTAAGTTAGTTCTTTGTGTGATTTGATTCAATAATTGCTTGGTTGCAAATATTGAAAATAATATTTTTTATTCTATCGACAAATAAAATATTATGTGCTAATTTTAAAATATAAAATGTTATCAAATACAATTGTAAAAAGTTCATATATTTATTTATTTTTTTTGTTAAAATAACAAAAAAAATTATATTAAAAGTGTATTTTACTTATTAATTGATACGTTATTTTAATTTGTATTATACTGATAATAGACAATTAATTATTAATTAGTGTAAAAATTATTACCTTATAGAATAAATAAAATTTAAATTTTTAAATAACTCCATTAATAAAAATTTCTGGAGTCCTCTTCATAAGTCATAAGTGGTGTTATAAAAACAGTTCACTGTAAAAAACAAAACTATATACAGTGAGAGAGAAGGGTCTTGAGAGTACAGTAATGGTTGGTAGCAAAAGAGAAGACGAAGAATTTCTGAAATGAGACGAGTAACGGCAAGTTTGGTAGTTAAAAAAACAGAAAAGAAAAAAAAGGCTTTTTGAAATTTGGAATTGGGTAATTGGAACGTTGCTGCAACACCATATTTGCTACTGGTGGGGACTGCGGAGGTCGCTTAATGATTTGTTACCGAGTGGTTCGGTAGTTCTTGTTTTGCTTGTGATTGAAAATAAGGTAGTGTAGGTAGACTAGAAATGTTATTTTTTTGGATGGGCTTGCATTAGGACGGATTTTGATGGGCTTTCGTCGGGCTATATGGCCGGGCTATTGAGTGGGCCAAGCTTTGATACCTATACCCAAGTTCAGAATAAATACTATTATTGCTACCCTGCTCAAGTTTGGTCGGCCAGCTGCCTAAAGCTCGCCCTAAACTTGAACCCGGGCTAGTTGAGTAAGCCATAATGACAATCAATATATATATATATATAAAATAAAATATTATGACTATTTATAATAACTTGAGTTTTTAATATTTTGAACAATGTTATTAGGCTATCTATGTAAGTTACTGAATTCGTAGTATATTTAGATCACTTTATACAAATGATATTAGAGTCAACTCTAGTCTCATAAACAACTTAGTGGCAATGTAGGTAAAATAGTAGAAGCTCCGAAGGGAGTTAGATGACTCGAAATTGTATACTTTGTATACCCTAATGAGCTGCACTGTGTCCATTAATAAGCTGTTATCCATATCGCTAAGCAGGAGAAGAACTTAGGCCACTCAACAAATGTGTCACACGTCTTTGAATAGAGGATATTGTGATACTTTATCTTAAAATATAGAACATAAGCCTGGTATACAATAGAACATCTAGGTTACTACAAATAACTTAAACTGAAATATTTTGAATCACATTATTAAAGCTTTATTTAAATTAGTGGGTTAATAATTCACTTGGTTCGTTTCAGTAATCACGAAAAATACAAAACCAACAACTTAGACCAAAGAAAATTATAAAAGCGAGGTCAAACCAGAGCCATGCAGAGCACCAATAAGTTACCAACCTAAAACTACAGTATATTGATCATGTCCAAAAGCATAATTATTTGACCAAATCACACTGGAAATTATATGAAGCGCGATGGATCCAACTTGGGTCGAATCCTCAACCGACCCACTGGGCCTAGTATGGAGGGGCATTCTTAATGGGCTGCACCTGCAAACCCCAAAAACAAGTCATGATGTTTAGGGCCCAAAACGTGCAAAAATGCCATAGCCTAGCTTCTCAACTCTAGTCTTAGTGGTGACGGAGCCGAGCTATGATCATTAATGAGGATAACGTGACCAAACTGAGAGGCAATAGGACCTACATACTCACTGTCGCACAACACCTTAAAAGATATGGGCCTAATCTACCCACTTGTAAGGTAACGCTCGTGATGGAATTCAACCCATCATGAACCTCCAAAAGAGACATGTCCTCTAGCCCCTATATAAAGAGGCCAAACATTCTTATGAGAAACTCTATGAAAATGCATTCTCATAGTATATTCTTTTTTCCTTATTGAGTACCACACTAACTTGACCGTCAAAATGGCATTCCGGCACTTGCCGCCTACCAACTTAACCATTGCCACTTTGTGTAGGTCCATTAGACTTACCAAAATACCCTCGTGAATTGATCCTTAACCGTTCTCATCTCATCTACGCTTTAACCCTCGTACAATCATGTTTTTCGTCTTTCTATGGACCAATCTACAAAAAAATATCACATCTTTTGACTCAATCTCAACATGTGATGTGCTTAACAAATACATGCATATCATGTATCCATTTAATATAGGTCTTCCTAGGGTCATGCAGGCGTGTAATCGCTATTCTTCTTATGAAGGGCATTTTTTAAAATCATGAATACGTGGCATGTTGTATGGGCACACTACATTATTGTGCTGATGTGGTATTTTTCATCTATTGAATAATTTTATTTATTGAGAGTACCACGTAAATAATGTCACATGATACTTTGAGAATATGTACCTAACAATATTTCCTCTGGAGCTTTAAAGATAGAAAAAAACAAAGGTCTTACCAATCAGTGTTCTTGCAATAATAAATTCATGTTTTGTAGAGCTAAAATCTATCAGTCTCATGTAATTTGGGGAGAGTAGTATATTGTTCTGTTAACTATGGCATACAACATGAATAACCCACAGCCTGACAATTTAAAGGATTTAGCTTTTACTGAAATGAAAAAAGAAATACTAGAAAGGACAACTATCTCAGGTGGAATTGAACCAGTTATACGATGCGATTAGATTGAATTATTTTTAACTAGATTATAAGATATAATTATTTTATCCATTATATAAAGTAAGAAATAGTCTAAAAATTTTAACCCTCCACAATATCACAACTTTTATAGCATGTGCTTGGACTATTTTTTTTTAGTAATTTTTAGGTTTTTTGATTTTTTTATAAAAATGTAAATGTCAAATCATATAGAAAAAATTTTAAAAAAAACCTAATAAGCCAAACCCGTTGACTTTTTTTGACTTTTAAGCTAAAAAGTCGCAAAAATAAGCTAACCCAAACGCATGCATAGTATTAATTATCTTTCATATAGCACCTTACATACTGTATAATTTATTCAACTGTTCAATACAGATGCTTAGTTAGTTATATTGCATTAAATTTTAGTTGAAAAAATAAATAAAGAGGTTGTATTGCATTAAGTTAATATAATTCAATCCCAACTAATCAAACAAAGAAACAAGGTCTAAGTATAATATGAAGTGAACCTAAACTTTTTCACAATAAAATTACCAATAGTGAGCGACTTAGTATCTTATTTTGTTAAATTAGTTTACCAAATAATATTGTGATACAAATATACATTAATTGTTTCTTATTTTATTAAATTAATTTATTAAATAATATGATACATTTATATATCTTAATGTAATTAGTTTTATATGAACTTTTCTAATTAATATTTCATATTTGTGAGGATAGCTAATCTAGTAAAATAATTTGATTAGTCTGTTTGATATTATTTTTAATTTTTATTTTGTTTTTTGAAACAAAATTGATAAGAAAATCTAAAATACTCATCGTTTTTATTTTGTGAAAATAACCGGAAATTATTTTTATAATAAAAATAAATTGTTAAAAACTACTTTGTTCAGTACCAAAAGAGACAAATAGGCATAAAATTACTTTGTTCAGTACGTACGAAGTGAGTATTGTGTCATGTTTGCTTTGGACCAAGTTCTTTTAAGTGCTCTTTTTAAAGATTTCTTGACACTATTTATATTTTTTAGTTAACATTGCCATAAAAATTTTAGGACATGTTTGATTAGTCAAATTAAAAATGAGAATAGATAATTTATTCCCTAAAGAACATATTTTTTGCATTTGGATTGAACAAATTATAACAAAAGGTAAAATATTATCTTACAAAATTATATATTTCTTATTATTTATCCGATCAATCAAGTGGACCTCAGAGTTTAGCAATTGATCCAAGTTAAATAATTTGAATGAAAAACAAACAAGATGACTTAAAATGCTTAAGTCAAGTAATTACTAATAACTCATATGTATTGAATTTATTTTTCATCTTAATTTCACTGATATGAAATTCAATCAGTAAATTTTATATGGTGTCAAAATCATATATGTCGGATTTACCCCCACAGAAGAAGTGTTAAATTTAGTAATTACAAGCAAGGTAACCTCACTTGCACTCCTCTACATTGTTGGAATAAGCCCAGTACTCCTTGACTAGCTGTCTAAATAGTGACGAGTCTTTAATTATTAGCTTCATTGGCTGGTCATACTCCACTAGTTTCCCTGCAAATGTAAAAGCATGTTTCATTGTAGCCTTTTTTTAAAGATTATGCTAGTAACAGTTTACTGCACGGAGGATAATAGGTAATATGAACAAAAAATTTTAATATCAATACAATTTTTAAGTTAGAACTTATTAATTTCATAAATATTAACACATTTTGCATTGATATTTATACACTTTTTACTCGTTATTCACCGTCCAATGAGTAGCGGTTATCATATTCCTTTCCACTAATCGGTCTGTATTAATATGACATGACTCGTGATAAGAACTCAATGCTATACAAATCATTCCTTTAAAATATAGTAGTTTTGTGGTGTAAAAAAAAAAAAAGAAGCTCGTAAGTGTATAAATTTTGCAAGTAATTCACAGATCACTAAAGTTTTGCTAGTAAGAACATGTGTTATATTATACTTTCGTTCAAAGCATATTCTCATTGTTAAAGATTACAGTAATTTATAATTGGTTCTGTATTTTAAATCTGTGCACGTATTCGAACTGAAAACCAAAACTCACCATCACTAATAGCAAGCACCATTGTGCAACCCATCACAGTTCGTATTCTGTGGGCCACTGTTATTACAGTGCAGGTTTCAAATTCTGTTCTTATTGTTTTCTGAATTAAAGAATCTGTTGCATTGTCAATTGAGGCAGTGGCTTCATCAAGAACAAGGATCTTCCTTCTTTTCAGTAG
>JAOTRH010104109.1:0-15724 GCA_034768845.1 Heliamphora exappendiculata
ATATATGAGAATATAATATTTTTGAGCCAAAATGAAATTAATATGTGGGTTCAAACTTAAAATTGTTTGGGTTTGGTCTAATGGGTTTTCTTAAAATTTTCATAGGCTTTATTAAAAGAATTAGGTCCTTCCATGAATTGAGTCATCATTCCTATTTGGATCTTAATTTTAGTTTTGGACCTTGTATGTACTTGGGTTTTGTTGGGAAATTTGTCGTGATTAATAAATTGGCATTTTATTAGAATTTGACCTATATTACGATTGTAACTAATTAAATAATTTGGGCCAATATTAAAATTGGACCTTGATTATTATTTGGACATTATTTAATCTTTGGGCCTTAGTCGCTACTTAGGCCTAATTTGAGTTTTGCATCTTGATTAGACTTGGACCACATTTACATTTTTGAGACTTAATTATACTTAAGCCTTGTTTAATCTTGAACTTGTAAAAAGAACTAGAATTTGAGCTTGAGAAAAGAGTCTCTTGGGTCTTCAAACAGGTTTGAATTTTTAATCATCTTTGAGCTTTTTATAAAACTTAGACCTCACTTGCTTTTGGGTTGGGTTATATGGAGGACTTGAATTTTTTATTTGATTGTGAGCTATTGGGCTTTATGAAAAACTTTGGCCTCTATTTGTTTATAGGTCATTTGGGTCATATAAAAAGCTTGGGTCTTTTTTTGATTGTAAACTTTATGATAATTTGTGTCTTATTAAATTTTTGGGCTTATGTAAACTTGGATCATATGGGCACATGAGTTTTATTTAAGTTAGGCTTTTCTGTGTTTGGGTGTTTTCTTGAATTTTGCTTATTTTTTATTTTGAATATTTATTTAGCTTGGTCTTTTTTTGTTTGGCATTCTATTTGTTTTGGACTTTTTTATAAATTTCATTTCTCTTTAGTTTTTGGACCTTGGCGCGTTAAGTTATCATCATAAATCTATTTTGTCTAAAATTTTACGAGTTTTAAGAGAGTTTATTGCATTTTTTAGAATTCTACCAAACTAATTAAAAATACAAGATATTACAGTGAGTAATAATTAAAAATAATTAAATTTTATTATATTGTTACACACGCAACGCAAGTCCAATCGCTAATATAAAAATAAGTGTTCCTATTTTAACATGAATTAAGCCAAAGTATAAGTAAAATATAATACTATAAATAAAATAGTAAGTATAACATTATTGGACTAAAGCAGAATACCAGTAACAAAAATGTTAAAAATTCATAAAATATGCTTATAAATTTATCCTTAACGCGGATTAAATTGTTCAGGAGTCATACACTAAATAAATTTAGATTATTTATTTTAAATTGAAAATGAATTTATTAATTTATAATATAAGTGTAAATCTATAATAGTAATATTTGGACAATGAGATTCATTAGAGCAGCAACACATTGCAGAAGGTACTTTACTGCACTTTGATAACCCCTCCCCCTCTCCAAATGCGAACCTCATCAGATCTTCAGACATGGCAACACAACCACACCAAGCACCATCTCCAAACCCTCTCAGAAAACCCTTGATTAGGGTTTTACTCCTCACCATCCTGTCCTCCCTCTCCTTCTTCCTTGGCTTCTACAACAACAGCAGCCACTACTCCACTGCAACTACCACTCCTCTTCTCCAAGACCCACATTGTCTCCACCTCAAAAACCTCACAACCCACCAAAACCCATCAAAATCCCTCCACTTTGAACCCCTCCACACACTCCCTCTCCCACCAGATCCCCCAGAAATCCACCAACTCTTCCCCTTCTGCCCCAAAAACCTCACAAACTACTGCCCATGTCAAGACCCTTATAGACAAAGCCAGGTCAATCCTGCCATGTTCTTTCACAGAGAGCGGCATTGCCCGGACAAAACCGAGACTTTAAGGTGCTTGGTTCTGGGTCCAGTTGGGTACAGAAGGCCGTTTCCGTGGCCGAAGAGCAGGGACTATGCTTGGTTCAAAAATGTGCCATTTCCCAGGCTAACTGTGGTGAAGAAAAGCCAGAATTGGGTTCGATTGGACGGCGACAGGCTGGTTTTTCCCGGCGGAGGGACTTCATTTCCAATGGGAGTTAAGGGTTACGTTAGCGAATTAGATCGGGTTGTGCCATTGAAGTCGGGGAATGTAAGGACTGTTCTTGATATTGGTTGTGGGGTGAGTGCACTGGAATCTGCTTTATTTGATTAAATTGTTGGTCTCATTGGTTTTTGTCTCGAATTGGTTATTGTTGTAGATATTGTTTGGATCTGAGTATTATTTTTTAGTTTTTCAAAAGGGATCCTCAGTTTGTACAACAGATTTTTGAATGTAGAATTTCACTTTTGGTTTTTTTACATATGTACATCTATGTATATGTGTCACTGCAACTTCTCTGATTGTTTAATTCAGGGTATTTACTTATGCCTGTCACTTAAATTTCACACAAACCAATTTATTTCCTTCTTCTTCTTTTATTTTTTTAACAACACGAGGGCTATACTTGGCTAATTGCCTCATCTATGATCCTCCAAAACTGAGAAAATTATTGGTTTTCATCTTGGGTCATACTTATGTTAATAGATTTATTATGTGTCATATATACAAGGATGGACCTAGGGAGGGGCGGATGGAGGCGGCCGCTACTCCTAAGTTTTCGATTTTTTAAATAATTACAGTAGTGTTATTCTTAATTTTTTTAAAGTTTATATAGGTTTGTCTCCCTAAGAATTTTTTTGAAAATTTAAATATTATATAGGTTCACCTCCATAAAAAAAATTTGAAAATTTAATACCCGCCCCTAAAAAAAATTCAAAAGTGTTCTCACTTTTGTTTTTTATCTATTAATTAAAAATTATCAAACAAAATTTATAAAAAGACAACCCCAATTTATTGAGAAAAAAAAAATTAACCACACAGGTGGCATTTAATATGGGATTTGTATCCCACTAATTTCACCAAAGAAAAAAACTCTCGGCCCCCAACTTTCCACCCTCACAACTCACAAGTAGTCAAGCACCGCTCAGTGCTCACAAAAGCTTGGTTACCAATTTGGACCATATCAACCATTTGGTTTGAGAATATGCTCACGAATTCGGCGCTCGCTGATCACAGCTCACGAAGCTTGTCTCTAATGCCATCGCCTAGTTTGAGAGATATTTTGGAGATTACTAATGATCATTGTCAAGCTTTGCGACGCAAATCTCATAATATATAAAATGCAATGCATTTAATGTCTACAACAAAAGCACTTCTTCAAAAATATAGAGCAGATGCGTGGTTTTCTTTATCAGAGGATGTTAAACTATTTTGTGGAAAGCATAATGTAGAAATTCTTGATATGACTGCTCGTTACATAGCCGTCGAGGTCGTGCTTCTAAAGATCACATTACTTTTGAGCATAATTTTCAGGTTGATATTTTTATAGTAACATGTGATACTCCATTGTAGGAATTGAATACCCGATTTAAAGAGGATGTGATGGAATTACTTATTTTTTATTCTACTTTAGATCCTCGGGATGGCTATAGATCTTTTAATATTGAAGATATTTGCAAGCTTGCAGATAAATGCAATCCAGACAACTTCACAAATCAAGAAAAATTGCATTTGAAATTCTAGTTGCAAAATTATGAGCTTAGTATTTTCAACCATGTGGAATTCAAAAACTTACTAACAATTTTTGAGTTGTGCCATGTATTGGTGAAAATAAAAAAGTCGATCATTTTTTCATTTATTGATAGATTGATTCGTCTTATTCTAACTTTACCAGTTTTTATGGCAACAACATAACGTCGATTTTCATTCATGAAGATTGTGAAGACTAGATTAAGCAACAGGATTGAGGATGATTTTTTAACTTAATATTTACTCACCTACATTGAGAAAGATATTACTCGAGGGTTTGATATTAATCTAATTATAAATGCATTTTATGTGATGAAAAAGTGTCGAACACAACTTTTGTAAACAGATAGAACAATAGTTTTTATTTTTTGTTTTTTGAAGTGGATGTAAATGCAGAAGAATGTATCCAATTATATTTGATCATATTTTTGTAGTTGACTTGACTAAACATTTCTTTAAAAGTAATGTTTACACAATTTGTGTTGTTTGAAGTTAATATCGCCTTTTAAATATTTGTTTTGAATTTTTTTATTATATAGTCATTCGCTACCCCTAGATAAAAATCATGCATCCGTCCATGTATATATATATATATATATATTATTCACAGGTAATGAAGAAAATGTTACAGAACAGTAATTAAAGTTTAAAAATTATACGTTCCATAACTTAAACGTCAATTTATCACTCATATAATAGTTGCATTCCATAAAATATGTTAAAATAAACCATAATACTTCTTCAACTTGGCATTCGACTCTACCCAACCCGCCTAGAGTAAATAGTAGTTATGGCGTCCGTACACACAGTGAATCACTATCATAAATTTATTGCAGTTGGATGAATCTCTTATAATTTGCAAAAAAATTAGAGCATCTATGGCTGTCATTGCTACTGTTATGTATTGTTGATGTTGTTTGCTCGATAAATATGTATTGTGGATGTTATTGCTAGAAATATTTGTAGAAGTTGTTATTAATGGATTACTATGATTAGTATTATTGTCAGTTGGCTATTATCAATGGCTTACTACTGTTACTTTTATTTGGTCTTTTGCTTGGTGTGTTTAGTATAATTTTCCTTTTATAATTACAATATAGTTGCTTGTTTTAATTTTAAGAAGATAACCTACACCCTAAAGCTCTAGAACTTTACAAACTTTCCAAACTGCTTAAATTGCGGGCTAAAACTTCCAAACAAATTCACCTTACCCACTAGTTTTAACCATTAATGGGTTGGCTGAACATTAGAAAAACCTTCATCCGCAAAAAGTAGGCTGGTGGAAACTTTTTTTTTCAACCCAACACAACCCACGCGTACACCTAGATGGCATATGTCATCTAACTAAAAATTCCTAAAATTTAAAAGGTAGGATTGATAGGTGTGATTCTTTCATTGTTCTTATTTTGGCATTGTCTGCTATCATTTTTTTTTTCAAACTTGTAATGTATTTCACTTGGGTCTAAAAGATGGATTTGTTAGTCCCTAAAGTGGCTAAAGGGTACCTGGTTCTAAAACAATAAAAAAAAAGTAATCAAACACATTTGGACGAGTGTTCAAAATATTTAGGGGAGTGTTTGACATCTGTTTGATACAGACACGCCACCTTCTTAGAAGTGCTTGTGCTTCTTATGCAATGTAATGGAAACAAATAGATGAAAGCTTTTTATTGTCTTGTATTGCATTTGTATTTCTGCTTCAGTGATTTATATTTTTCGCCAAATACAGGGTGGTTAAGCACATTTGATCGATAGGGCCACATAAGGACCGACCTGGCTTCCGAGATACTTTTACATTGCAATGGTTTATATCATGAATTCCAAACATTCTTTTGTCTATTTGGACTCTAGGTTGGCTATTTTGGTTCTTTAAATTATGTCTAATCTGAAAAGGGAAAAAAAAGGTACATGGAATTAATATGCTTTAATCTTCTAGTTTTGTTCTTACTTTCATGATAACAAGTGTAGGTATTGCATAGTAGTAACAAGGAATTTTATGTAATATGTCTGTATAAAATTGTTAGTGAAGTTCTGCATTAGCATATTTGTTGATTTTACCTCAACGGCCTCTTATTCATGACTACTCCACGGAGAAATGATAATAAACTCTTTAATAATACTACACTTACCATTTTTTACCACATTTGGTTTACCGTGTGATGTGATACACCCACAATAGTTGATGTGACGGTCCCACTTGACCCCATTGATATCCAACGTGTGGGGATGCACCACAACGTGTGGTACGTAAAATATGGTAAATTAAGATGGTAAGTGTCGCATTGTTAAATAATTTCACTAGGACCTTTAATTTTCACCATGGCATATGAAAAGAATTACCCATTTCTTTCCTCATTCTTCTCTTCATCATTTCCTCCGTAGCAAGGGAAAAGGCATGTATAGTCCGCTCTGTTGTCATGGGTTACTAAATTAAGCCATGAGAACCTTCTCTCTTTTTTTTTTTTTTTTTATGCTTGATGAAAACCTTGGGTGCTCTCCACATTCGTCTCAGGTTGCAAGCTTTGGAGCTTCCCTCATGGACTACAACATTATGACAATGTCTGTTGCACCAAGAGATATACATGAAGCTCAAGTACAGTTTGCTCTGGAAAGAGGACTTCCAGCCATGCTTGGTATACTTAGCACCCACAGGTTACCATACCCATCGAGATCTTTTGATATGGCTCATTGTTCAAGATGCCTTGTACCATGGACTGGTTATGGTACTTATACTTGATTTGCACACGTATTTTTATAGGACAAATTTTGGTTGCTGCCACGGAATGATTTTCACTTTAGAAACTGAGAGACCAATCATACTCAAATACTACATGAAAAAACTAATATTTTCATGCTCAAAGTTTGCAAATGTTTCCTTAGTTAATAAATGTATTACGGCCATATATTCTAATTATTATCTCAACTGAAATGCTAGATGGACTATACTTGTTGGAGATTGACCGAGTTTTGCGCCCCGGAGGTTATTGGGTATTGTCAGGACCACCTATAAATTGGCGGGTTAACTACAAGGGTTGGAAAAGAACACCTCAAGACCTTGAATACGAACAGAAGAATTTGGAAGATCTTGCTAGGCGACTGTGCTGGAAAAAGATTAAAGAGAGGGGACCAATTGCAGTGTGGCAAAAGCCAACTAATCATATTCATTGTGCTCAAAAGATGAAGACTTGGAAAGCTCCAAAGTTCTGTGCTGAAGCTGATCCTGATGCTGGTTGGTGAGTTTATCCATCACATTTGCACTCTAGTCTATGTAGCCAGAATATGAACACTGATTTGAAGAGAGGACCCAAAAATGAAAAGTCTTGCAGCGTCAAAGAAAAATGAATTATGGGATTGGAGCCCCTAACATCTATATAAAACCCGTGCCAGTGGATCCAACACTGCAGAAATTTAAAATAGAGCCCCCTTGATTCATACCATCAACACATGCTGCTTCACCTCCAATGTCCTAGATGGGTAGAGTCGTGTTGAACATTGATTTTCTAAGATGATTTCTCTCTCATTCCTAACTTTTTCTTTCTTTGGCATATAGGAGGCTAGAAGGTAATATAAGAAGCTCCTAATTATAGGGAAGTCAGGATCTTCAAGCTAAGATCTCTTTCATTTTTCTTCTTTTTTTTTTTTTGATTAATAGTTCTTAATAGTAGTTTGAACTGTGAAACAGAGTAAAGGAAATTAAGTTTGGGCATACCGCAACACGTGTTAGAATTTTTTCTGTGAATTGAAAACATTATGCCTTTTCTCATCTTAAGAATACAAGTAGGCGGTTAGTTAAATATTATGGCACTGTAATTGCACAGTTCCATTGGTGATAGTATAAACAATGAACCATGCAAAAAAAAAAGCTTCTTTCTTTAAAGTAATTATTGTTCTCTTTAGGTACACAAAGATGGATGCTTGCCTTACTCCTCTCCCAAAGGTTGCAGATCTACGAGATATATCTGGAGGTGCTTTTGAGAAATGGCCTAAAAGGTTGCACACTGCTCCACCTAGGATTAGAAGTGGAGCAATTGTAGGGACTACCATCAAGACCTTTATTGACGATAGTAAGTTGTGGAAAAGGAGAGTTTTGCATTATGGGAGTGTTCTCAGACCTCTCTTTGCTGGACACTACAGAAATATAATGGACATGAATGCTGGCATAGGAGGTTTTGCTGCAGCACTCATTAACTATCCTGCTTGGGTTATGAACGTGGTTTCTTCTGATGCAGAAAATAATACACTTGGTGTAATCTATGAGCGTGGCCTTATTGGAACCTACATGAACTGGTAAGGATCAAAGAAAAAATTCTCTTCTATTTATAATAGGTACATAGAAATGCAATTTTTTTCTTACATTATTTACTTCTTGGCAATTCTGGCATGTGCTACATACTTGTGATCGGTTCTGTTCATGTCGGGAATTGATATGTTTATAAGAATCAGATTTTATCTATTTGTGAATCCAAGGACATCAAAACACTCTACTGTATTGTTGAAGTCTGGTCTTCTTTATCCAGTTCTTTACTGGCATAAAGCTTCGTAATTTTATCAAATGGTAAATCAGTGCCTAGACTAAGATCCTGTTCATAGTGATATGATTACTGCCGCTTCAGCATATCTCTGTTAACTAGAGGAGCTAACAGAAAACAAAAAATATCTTTTAACTATCTTTAACTGGATTTTTTTTCCTTCATTTTTTCTAGTTATTTCTGGTTGCTTGCATTGCTTTTCTAGCTTGAAAGTATGAAGTGATGCCTACATGGTCCATTAAGCATTTTCTTGTAACACATGGATGATGACTGTTACTCAATGTTCATATTCAGTTTCAGTTTTTCTATCCAATTAGGTGGTTGATTCTGTGGATGGGGTATTAATTTGTGAAGTATTACTAGTTTCAGTATGTTGGATTCTTCTTTTATTTTGTCCAACGGAAAATCAACTGATTTATAGAGATTTCTTTTTCAGGTGTGAGCCCTTCTCAACATACCCTCGAACTTATGATTTAATACATGCTGATGGTTTGTTTAGCATGTACCAGGACAAGTAAGTATCTGAATTGCAACTGCTCTTCTAGAGTTGTTTAAGCATTGCAGAGACTGTTCTTGATTTCATCTTGCTTCAGTTATGATTTGAGTTGCTAATAGACTTGACAAGCAGATGAAAAGCTTCAACCACCAGAGAAAATTTATTGAGGCCCTAGTTCTTTTCCCCAATTTTTCTAGCACTTGCGGGGAAAAGTACTAGTCACCAAATTCTTTGAGAAAACTGAATGAAACTCATTTAAATGCTATAAAAAGCTCAGTAGATTGGCTTTATTTAGTGACACATCCACGGACTGTAGGCTACTGCATTTGCAATCAGTGTTTGTCCTTTTTATGTTAATATTGCAAATATTTTTCTTCTTGTCAAGGATTGAGCAGCCATTATAGGACTGCCAAGATGACTTTCCTTCAATTCTCACAATTTTGAAATCGTAGAGGGTTTTTGAGAATAAGATGGATGGAGAGAGGGAATATGCGAATGGCTCAATAAAGATTTGCAATGACTGTCAATGGGTGAAGAATAAGGCCGGCTAGATTTAGAGTGGATGCCACCAAGAAAACTAGAGTAAGAGTATGATACAAAATCCTTATAGGTAGCAGTAGCACTTACCCTTGATAATCGGCTTACAAGGGGAGGGTGCACAAGATCTTATATGCAAACGAATAGTTCCTTATCTTATATACAAATGAATAGTCCCTTGGCAACCCACTCGATCGAAACTCATCTGATGGTAGCCCTTTTTCTTTTGACGTTTTCGCTCATGTATCACTGAAATAGCAACTTATTCAACCCCATCCTCGTCTGATCCCGTACTTGGCATGGTAGCTAGTCTTATACCAAATGATCCAAAGTTTTTAGTAGAACTCACCTCTGAAAGTCGGCTTACAAAGGAAAGGGTAACCAAGCGTCTTACATACACATAAATAGTCTCTTGTTTTAGTCTACTTGGGACGAGATCGTAACAGAATACCAATTACTTGATGATTCAGATGGGAAGAGGTGCTTCTTCTTCTGTAGCCATAGAGGGAACTATTATGATAAGAACATGACTCTTCCTCATACTTATATGATAATCATTATCACCTTATTCGAGCTTGCCTGGTGTTTATCCAACAGCTTGGGCTAGTGTCTCACTTCAACCTGCCAAGTGAGTCCAAATAACTCGCTCCCTCATGTTACTTGAAGATGAGGTTGAGTTACTCCTAGACCCAACTATAATGACCCCAGTATACTATTGGCTTAATAATTTGAATAAAAAGCCTAACAATGCGAGTCAAAAGTTTACGCTCATGTTAGTAGTGGTTTTCCACTTGCTGCTCTATATATAAATCAAACTAATTTTTTACCTCTTACTGGGTATAACAATATCCCATACTCAAAGTTGCAAAGTCTTTGTCGTGTGGCTCAAGTTCTTCTCCTAGTTGGGGATGTGGATAACATCTCATTACTGGATATAGAGTAGTCCATTAATGCGCACAAAATATACAATCTCAAAAGTTCTACTCCTCTTTGAATCATTTACTCATCTATCCACACCGCCGTAGAACCCTTCATAGGACAGGTTGATTTTGATATTATTTGTAATAACCAAAGTGGACTATTAGTCTAATAATTTGAATAAAGGGTCTAACAAAGTGGTCCAAAAGCTTAAACCCAAGTTATTTAGTAGTATTTCACTTGTTTCTCTATATGTCAAACTAATTTTCTATTTTCGACCGATATGGAATGAGGTATATATCTACCAATAGACCCTTATTCTTAGCTTCCATGCTACGTCTTCTGACTTCCCTTTTTTTAGGTGCTTTGTGAGAGGACGGACTTGACTTGTGTCACTCAGGTGACTTGAGCCACTTATCGTGCCAACGTAGGACCATTTAGCCAGCCAGTACTACCCCTTTCGGGGAATTTGTACAACACTTCGAGTGTGTTTGGAAAAATTTGTGAGTCACTCAAGGGTGCTCGTTCAAGGTTTTAAGCTTGTGATTTCAGGCAAAGCTCTTGGATGCTTCAAGCATCTTAGTTATAGAGGTATCATAATTCTTCACCCAGATTCTTGCCCCGTTCTTCGTTCGTTTTTAGATCGAATTACTGAGGTCAGTGGCCTCTATTCTCAGATGATAATCAAATGACGATCTTTGTGATTTCATTATACTAAATTCCTTCTTGCGAGAGTAGCGTAACTAATTGCAGGATGCGGTGACTTGTACTGTCGAGTGACTCGCTTATTCGATGGAAAGGAGGTCTGATTGATAGGTTTATGCTAGTTTTTCCAGTGCTTTAGTTTCTTTTTTTTTTGTCACTTCTACAGAAATGAATTTGGCAACTTTTTCTAACATTTTCATTTTTAGCATGATTGCAGAAAGGTAAAAAGTCTGTCTGTTGTATTTCCAGTACAGCATTGTAGAACCAACAGCCAATAATATGCACTTTTAGTAATTCTCTTGCACTATTAGCATCTCCGACACTAATAACTATTTAACTATTTGAAATAGACTAAAAGTATCATTTTTGTTTTGGCTAGTCACTTTTTCATGCATTTACTCCAAGTCTCCAACACTACTTGCTATTTTAATTAGAGAAAGTACACTAAAAGATATATCAACACATGATTGATGATGTGGCTAATTGTGTGACATATTTCTGTTGGTCAACTAAACTTGACTAACCTTGGCTAACCTGCAATGGCTAGCTAAATTTAGCTATAGCTAAAAATGTGAATGTAAAATAGCTAGTGAAATAGAAAGTCTGATGAAACATTAAAATTTTGTATTAGTTAGCTATTTTAGCCCACATAGATTCTGATGGAGATGCTCATGAAATGTTAAACTAATCACTAATTCAAAGGCAATCAAAATATCACACCATAAAGTTTCGACCTCTTGGTTTGTACTAATTTGTTTTACCATTTGGCTTATTTTTGTTTTTTTCAAATTTTTTAAAGAAGTTTTGATTAAAATTTTTTATTTTTCGGTTCGTGTCGATGAGAGAAATTATAAAAGTAATTTTTTTCATCAAAAGATGAAACAATTTCACTAAAGAAAAAAATAAGAAAAAAAAATCCACCTATTGACTTATTTTTGTCCATTCTGAAGTTTTTTTAGTTTTTGATCAAATTTTTTTGTACTTTTCCAGTTCGTCATCAAGGATTCTGACAAATAAGATTTTTTAATTAAATTGTTAAAAAATTACAAAAAACAAAAATAGGCTAATATTTCAAAACAGGCCGCTGTATTAACCAAAGTGCTGTGCAAATATTTCGGACATTCCATTCTTTTCCTATTGCACCACAATACCAATCAATATTACAACTTGACAATTACCTTGTGTCCCATGCAGATGTGATGTTCTTGACATTCTCTTTGAGATGCATCGTATCCTCCGGCCGCATGGAGCCATTGTAGTAAGAGATCACGTCGATACAATTGCGAAAATAAAAGGCCTCACAGACCAGATGAGATGGAACGGCAAGGTTTCACACAGCGAGCACGGACCTTTCCATCCCGAGAAGATACTTTTTATTGACAACTCTGAATAGCCGAGATTTGCCAAACATGGCACGAGTAAAATTTATTTATCTTTGTCCTTTGTGCAATTGTGTTAACTCAGCATTTTTCCTAGGAAATCATCTCAATGATCAGAGATAGGCATGCATTGATGATTCCACAGATGATTGATCTTTGTCATATGCCAATTTGTTTAGCAGAGCAATTTGTTTACCAGAATTGTAATCGTGGGCACGTGATCGAACACTGAGCAGATTGAGAGAGAGAGAGAGATGTATGAAAATATTGGCACAAAGCGACACTGAGAAGGTAAATAATATTTACTTTGAGATTGTGTTCTGCCTTGATTGGACAAGAACAAATATTAAAGAAACGTTGTATGTGTGTGTGCAGGCGTGCTACCATTGAAAATCAATCTAATGATAGAATTTAAGCATAACTTGGTAAAAGTAGCAATTGATTCATTGTTTGCCCTCGTGGAAGGGCTTCAAATTTCTTAACTGTCTAGATAAAATAAAATGAGCAAGAATGAATGAAATGTAAAATGAACTAGAATTGAATTGAAATGAATTGAAACAAGAGTACACTGGTGTTCTTAGAAATTGGAAGAACATAAAATAAATTTACTGGAATCTAATGATAAAGGAAGTTGAGGTTTTGATATAAGAGTTTGATTGTTGTGGTGTTGAACTCTTTGCTTCGTTGGTTGCTTTTCCTTTTATAAATAAGGTCTACTTGTAGTTAGAAACAACTTATACCTTTTTTTTTTCTTTTTCTTTTTTCATGTTTTGCTCCAGGTTTGCCTTGGGATCTCTCTCTCTACGTGCCATGTCCTTCCTAAATTTTAGGCTCCAACTCCTGATGAAAGCTCTGACCATTTGACACGTGTTCCACTTCTTTTGACTTAGTTCTTAATTTTTGTAACCACGAGAGATCATAAATATAAGAGAGCCTATGATCACCCATAATATAATGATAGTTACTCCAACAATCATGTAGTACTAGGATTTTTCTTATGATGCCACGTGTTCCATACAAAGTTACTTTAGATAAATCTAGATATTTGAAAAGTCACGTCTCCTTATTTTATGTCTAATGTCTCTTGAAGTGGTTAGTAGGTCTTTTTATCTTCTTATATGTCGCCACGTGTCTTATGTTATAATTATTTTTGGATCATATCTAGCGTATGTCACTTGTCACTATATTTAGCTTCCTGCTAGCAAAAAGCAAAAGTGGGGTGTTTGGAAACCCCCAAACAACTCCTTTTAGCGTCTAAAATTGGCAATATCTACCCATCGCAGTTTATTTTCGGATTGGAAAATGACCATACATCTTTACTTATTTACGAACCATGCCGCTACTCAATCTTGCGCCTTCTTTTCAGTGAGTTAGCAGGCGGCGTGGCCAAGCTGCCATGGGATGGGAGGGGTAATTTCGTAATTGCACAGTCATCAATTAACTTTTACTTTTTTATTAAAAAACATTACACAATTTACAAGTTATAATTTATTTGTTCTTCGAAAGATTCTCAATTTCTACAATAAGGTATAATTTTTTTTTTTTTTGCAAATTACTTATTTTTCTAGTTACAAGCAAAAGCAATGCTGCACACCACCATTATCACTTATCAGGATGGAAATTAAGCCTACTACTTTAGCTTAAGCTTTCTTCCCCATTGTCACTACCTGCTGCCCCTTGACTCATATGTCATCTTCACCTGCGAGCACAAGTCCTTCTATCTCGTGTCCAGATCACCATGAGGGCCTAGTGTACCATTAGAGCTTTTTACAACCTCGTGACCACTTTCGAACTCAAAATATTGACCCACTGCGCCCCCCCTCTTCTTTTTTTTATGAGAGAAGATCATGCTTTAAAAATTTTCAGCTTAAATGCGGCAGTTTAATATTTTATCTTATTAATAGTATATAAGCAACTATCTTTATAGGTTGGTTTACACTTTTCTTTTCTTTTTTGTTCCTTTCATCACTACTTTTTTACCCACTGTCTTCTTGGTTTCAACCGGGTTTTAACCATAATTATGCGTAAAAATTTAGACATTCTCGTCAGTTAATACTTTAATTCTAGATGGAACCAACAACAGTTATTGTATTCACGCTGGACCGTTCACGCCGAAGCTTTCAATTGCATTAACCAAGCAACCATCGTGCGATTAAGTATTCAGTATATATATACATGATATTATGGTCAGTTGCTTCAGTTCATGTGTGAACTACAAAGGGAAAAAATAAAAGACGCAGAGAGGAAGAAAATAGACGGCGCGTCGCACTAGGTCGCCACATCCCACGTCCACCATCGCCAATGCCATCGCCGCCTCTCCTACCGCCGGCCACCACCCATCTCTCTCTCTCTCTCTCTCTCTCTCTCTCTCTCTCTCTCTCTCCCCGCTATCTCTTCGCTCACCCTATCTTCTCTGTTGTTGCTGAAGTAGTCACCCCCACCACCACCAGAGGCCACCGGCCACCACCACTGGCGCCTCTGGCACCCTCGAAAACCCCCCATGCAACCCTGACAATCACATGCACACACACAACCACACCTGTTTATCACTGTTTTACACCGCCTTTGTCACCACCCACTGCCACTGCCACCCGACACCCTCTGGTCTAACATTTTGACACTCTAACACCGCTAATGAATGGCTTTGATCGTCAGTATATTATTCCGCTGAACCCAAATCAAAAACGTATTGTTTCTAATTTTGTAAGAAAAAAATTTCTTTGGCCTAACTTTGAACCACCATAGCCGTTGCCTCGGACTTTCGTTTCAACCTCCGTAAATTCCGTTAGGTTCACCTCACGGCCGTCTATGCATAGCCGCAAACGGTAGTCAAAACCGACGTTCGGATCGCGCATCCTAAAATTGAGCCCCCAAAAAAATGAGGAAACCGAACACGCACCGTGCGTACATGCACGCACTGGTGGTTTACGGACTGATGGTTAACTTTTTGATATTTGTAATTCTGTTATGCTCTGTTTAGTTTTTATGTTCAGTTTAAATTATGTTTGTGTTGTAATTTTATTATTAACTTAAATTTAAAAGAAGAAAAAAATTAAATGAAACATATTGTGAAAATAAAATAAATACATCATAAAAAAAATGTATATTTTTACAAAGACAAAATGCAATAACAAAATTAAAAGAGTTTTTATTTAAAATTAATATGTTTTGTCTACTGTTATGTTGGGATGATTTGGTTTAATAATAAAATAATAATAATGATAAAGTTAGATTTTATTAAAGTTATAAAAAATAAAATAATTAAACTACATGAACTTGCATCTCTATCCGACATTAAGATTACCCACGTCTAGGTCTTGCACCGTTGATCTATTGTGCAACGTCCTAATTTTGTAATTTTCATTCAGTAATTAATAAAAATTCGTTTTATTACATTTTAATTCCCGTGTACTGTTACTTGCAATTTCGTTTTCCGTTGCTTGCGTTTAGTTTTATGTTGTTATAAACCTTTCGTTTAAAGGTTGAAGAATATCATTATGATTATATTATGATTATATATATATATATATATATATATATATATATATATATAATT
>JAOTRH010104130.1:0-14116 GCA_034768845.1 Heliamphora exappendiculata
ATCTGTAAAGGAGAAAAAGCAGCTGAAAAGCTTCTAAATCCAGAAGCTTCTCAGTTCTCACCAACTGGAGGAGCAAAAACGCTCGCTCGCGACCACTGTCCACCCACCGCCGTTGCGACGCCGGCGACCCCTACTCCGGCGGCTCCACCGCCAACCAGCCATACCACCGCCGGAGCTCTCTCTCACCCTCGGGTCTCCCTCAACCATCGCCGCCGGAATAGAGGAAGGAGGGAAGCGACTGCGCGTGGCGAGAAAGCCACCCATCACCGCCGACTGCCAACTGCCACCTCCAACCCCTCACCGCCGCCACCGACCACCCACCGCCGTCGAGAGTCTCCGCTGATCTCTGCCGCCCCTTTTTCTCTCTGCTCTCGCATCTCTCTCTGTTATCTCTCTCTCTCTCTCTCTCTCTCTCTCCGTGATTGAATTTATATATATGTATTCAAAGAGCAAATATGAACAAATACGGTTCAACAAATACGAACAAATACCTTTCTCTCTCTGCTATCTCGTCTCTCTTTCATGGCGGTTTCTGCTAGTCTTTAATTTTTGTTATCTTTGATGTTTTCGGCTTGCATAAGAAGCTTGATTCAGCTGGTTTGGGGCTTTTGGCGTTCTAGGTTTCTTTCTGTTGAGTTTTTTTGTTTTGCTGCGTCTAAGTACTGTGGAATCTTCAAGCGGTGGGGACGACGGTGAAATCCAGCGACGGGGGCAGGGGCGAAATCCAGCGGCAGCGGCAGGGGCATGGGCAGGGGCGAACGACACCGGGGGTGGGGGCGACGGTGAAGGGGGAGGGACTACATGAGGAAGAGAGGGAGGAGAGGGAAGGGAGAATGGTGGCAGCGGCAACGGTGGAGTGCATCGGCGGGGATGGCGGCGGTGGCGTGCGGCGTGGGGGTCGGCGGTGAGGGTGGTGGCGTGCGTCGGTGGCTTCTCATTTCTGTAATATATATATATATATATATATATATATAGTCCATATATTGTTCAGAGATTACTGTAGAAGAAGAAGAAAAAAAAGGTAAAAAAGTAAAAATAACGGGAAAGATTTCTTACAGTGTAATTTTTAAAACAACTGTAAAGATTTTTGTAATAAATTTAAAGTTTAAGAGAGAGGTAAGTATAAGCATCTTAAGTATTGAAATGAAATTACAACATAATAAATTGTCTTTGTAGAGAAATCTCTTTTTTCCTAGAAAATAATTTTTTCTCTGTCCATGAGCTAGAATATGTTATACAGTTTCTATTCAATGTCTTCAAGTGTTCGATCCGTTGAGGGCCTTAATTCAAGTGGTGTTTTCGTAATAGATATTGTAAAAAGTTTTGCAAATTGTCACATTTTATTAATTTAATTAGCGTAACATATTATGTTTGTGTATTTAATAATTCATATTTATAATTATATGTAGAATCAACTTCGTTCAATATGCCAACATTGAAAATTTACTTTACTTTTTACAAAATAGACAATTCAAGTCCATCAAGATCATACTTCTTTTGTACCAAATTTTTTTTTTTTTTTATATATAATGACTTTTCTTATATGTAGGATTTTTCGAGATAATATGTCTAAGAATTAAACCTTTGCATCTTGGGTGGTCCTCTTCGAGATAGAAATATAGAATGGTATTACTAGAAACATATAAATGAAGCAATATTACTTCTTTCTCTTTCCATGTCTTCCTGCAAAGGAAATAGTTGGATGCAAATATTGAAAGTTAATTTTAGAAGGTGTTTTTTAAAAATAAAAATAAAAATGGGTGATTAGATAAACTTTGATGCATTAAAATGTATGCATGAAAAAATAGGACTGAGTTTCATTGCTAGGTATGATTCGGGTATGACCTTAACAGTAAGAATAATGCACATTAAGAATTTTTTGAATGTTGATCATGCGAAAACTGCAAGAGTTATATATGCTATACGTTTTGCTGTGAATAGAAGGTTTAGAAAGATTCATCCGAAAGGTGATTCTCTCATAGTAATTAATGCACTTAAATCGGAAGAAGAAAATTTTTCTCATATTAGTAACATTATCGATAACGTTCGTGAGCTCATGAGATCTTTCCATAACATCTCATAGTTCCTTGTAAAGCGACAAGGAAATGAAGTTGTCCATACGTGATTACGGTTGACTCTCTCGATAAAAAAAAGTAAAATTTGGCTCACTTCTTTGCGAATTCATATTAGCGATTTATTTATTAAAGATAGATTGCCTGTTTAAGATGATATTGCTTTCTTTTTTATCAAAAAAAAAAAGAATTTGAATGAATAATAACATTTTCTAAGTTTGCATTTTGATTAAATTTTGGAGATGTTAGTAGTGTTTAGTACTGCTGAAATTATTATTTATAAATTGTAACTGAAAAAATAATAATTATAACTTGCAGCATATTGTGAGTATTTTTAAAAAATATGTTAGTTTGTAATTAAAATTAGTTATTTATAAAAAATTAATTATAACTTATAATTAAAATTATAAATATTTAAAATAAATTATAACTTAATGAAAGAATTAGTAGCAAAATGCTATAAGTTACAATATTAAGGAAGGCCAAACATTACTGCTCTAAGGCTATATAAGCAACACCGGCGTTTTATTTGATTACACTAAAAGTGAAAAAACTTGTTTGGAATCCTATTGTTTTGTTAGTGGATCTATGAAATAAATTAGGGCTCCGTCCGGCATAATTGCATATTTAATTTAATTTTGTATTTAATAATTTTTTTATTATTTAATCGCTTCGTTATATTTTTTGATTTCTCAAAATAAGTTAAAATTTTTTTAAAAAATAATAACAAAAATAAATCAATAAATTAAAATTTATATTATTTATTTTTGTATTTAGTAAAAAAAATTACTTTACTTTTTAAAAAAGTATAAAAAAATTCATCAAAAAATTTTAAAAAAATAAAAATAAAAATAACGAAATTTAACCGGATAACTACCGTTTGAACTTCCCCCAGTCCCGCTTCCCTCCCACCCCGAGACCCTCGTTGAATTTCCATAACTCTCTCCTCTCACCCCGTTCTCTCCGATTAACCTCTGCAACCCGCCGAACGGAGATTCACCATTGCCGGACCTTCTTCGCCTCTACTGGGAGTAAAGATTTCAACTGTTATATCTCATTCATTCTTATTTCTTCTCATTTGTCTGCAATTTTAAAGGATTCTCTTCTAATTCAAATCCCTATTGGCTGCGATGGACAATAATATTTCCAATTCACTGCTAATTCTTCCATACTCCCCCAAGCTCCGCCTCACACCTTCATTTCTGCACTGTTTGTTGATTCACTGCTAACTATACAATTGTGAGATGTGGGACGAGTTTCTGTGCAATCCGATCCGATGCCATATATAATATACACAATTATACTCTTTTTCTGAACTTTTTTGCTTGATTCATGAGAGGCTTGGCCTGTGAAATTTCGCAAATTATCTAATTCGGGCTTAACTTCTTGTTTTTTGTTATCTGTCAATAACTCAATCAGTTATTATTTACTCATCTTGGTTATTCTATATCTGCTTCAAAACTAAAGTTCAAGTGTCTGTTAGCTCATTTGACCACTTTGATAAGCTTCTATGAAGTAAATGGAAGATTTCAGTTTTTCTTTCTAGTATTATTAACCCAGCCAAGCATGAGTAGTACTGGTCCCAATTGCATTAGGCTCGTTATAGCTGATGTAGGTTTCTTATGGAAAATGGTTAGTATAATCCAATCAATCCCTTGATAAAAGGATTTGTGAAAGTTACACGTGCCTTGAAGTCTAATGTAGGAGTTATGACGAGAAGTGTAGCAACTTCAGAGTATGTAAATCTAGGAATGTAGAATTGAAGGAGATCTGACACGAATTTGAATGTTAGAGTCGGCTTTTGAACAAGCATCGAGGGTGACCACCTGAACCAAGCGTTCAAGGGGCTGGTCGAGTCAAACTTGAGCTTTATTTTATTGAGAGCGTGATTTAAAATGATACTTGCTTGACAAGACTCCTTATGTGCACCTGCTTCCAGTAACTCAATTGAAGATTTAAATGTTCTTTTATCCTTCTTCTCCTACGGTTCATTTTCTCTGAAGTACAGACTTAAATTTGAGGTTCTGATTAGTTTTGATTGTTTGTTTTAAATTTTGGTACTTTTATATGAACCATTTCCTGTGCTTGGTGTTGGTTTTTTTAAGGAACAATAGGTGGAAGAAAACTCAGCTGCTTACTCTGATTCAACAACTAACAGAATGGGAGAATGAAATAGATATAACTGCTTATGAATTTTAATTCCAACTTTTTCTTGGCTTGGAAAATTTAGCAATTAAGTTAAGCATGCCAGATCTGCTTAATCAAGCATGGTTAAGATCTGGACTAGAGCAATTCACACAAATCAGGACCGTAAATGCAGCTAAAATCTATCAAACTAGGACTAGCAAAAAAAAATCCCATCATTGTAGCCATTGATTGTGTTCTGTTGATGATCTTAGCATGGAGGCAGATCTGCTGGAGGAGGTTCTATGGACTGCGATTCCCCAGCTCCATTCTCGACCACAATTGCCATTGCCAAACCCCAATTGAGATGAGCATCTATGTGACAGTGCATCAGCCAAACTCCTGTTTTGGGCCAGGGTAATATTTAATAACTAGATTAATCAATTTATGACTAGTGAAATATGAGAATCATCGTGTTGATTTTAATCTACTACCTGGATTATCGGCCACAAATCGTATGGCTGTCCATCCGCCAACAGGAACGTCTATGGTATTTCTTTGTGGTGGATCAATGAGGTTAAACTTTGCAGTATCTTGAGTAGGGTCGAAGTTACCAAAGCCTTGCCCAACGACATAAAATTGGTATCCATGCAGATGCATGGGGTGGTTCTCTGTTGAGAAGATAGCTGTATCTTGTAGCACAATTTGTACATTGGAACCGAACTTCATTTTGTAAAGCTTTGTCCCAAAAGTAGGTTGCCACAATGCACGGCTTACATTGCCTGTATAGTCGAACTTTATGGGTGGAACAGCTGGGAAATCTGTGGTGAAGACGCCAGGTATACCTTGGTAGTAGGCTTCAAGTAAGGAGGTCTCTATTGGGAGTACAAAAGATATGTTGTTCATGCTGGCAGCGAAACGGGTATTATTTGGCCCTTGACATTCTGGCCCAGGGTTGCAGTTGATGAGCCCCAACCCCACAGTGAAAAATAGGTTCTCATCAATCTCATTGGGAACATCCACATTGGAAGGGCTCCTAAACTGGGTTGTGAATGCAGTTACAGTTGCTGTGTCGTTGTAGGCTGCTAGTTGCGGCAGCATTGGTTTTGAAGAAAACCCTTTTCTGGCACTGCAAGGGGCAGATTTGTATTCAAGGATTGCAGTTGCAGTGGTATTGTCGAATGGTGCATTGGTGGCACTGGCATAGGCACGTGCCGCCATGTAGTAGTGTCCCGGGGTTTGGTCAGCGATCAGGAGAACGTTTGTCGTCTGACCAGGTCCCAGCATGAGGATTGTGGTTGTAAAAGGGTTGGTGTAAGCAGCATCAGCACCCACAACAGTGAGTCTGTGGTTGGATACCATGAAGAAGAGTTGTTGATTAAGCGCGGCATTGATGATCCTTAGAAGAACTGTATCTCCAGAATCCACAAAAAACTTCACAGTATCTGCATTGTAATTTCGATGTATCAGCTGCGTGGTGCTATTCCTATAGGATGAAATCAAAGTACCACCTCAGTCATTCAATTTGAATTGACCTTTGATCATCAATCTTATTGTAAATCAGTTCATGTTTAGTATTGTTGGGGCCAACTATGGCAATTAAGATTACAAACCATAGAATTTATGCTCTTTTTTCCTTTTCTCTCCTCAGTTGAAGTCATCTTTATCCTATTACTAAACATCAATCTCATTGAGAGTTTCATACCGAACAAAACCGAGGGTGCTACTTATCGGTGTAAGGACTAGTCAAGAGCAGTGGCAAAACCTTTGCTGGAACATCTGTATAAATCTCCAGGTTGCCCATTTATGGTGTATGCATCAGAAACATTTGGACCTGCACCTGTAAAAGTTGCCTGTGTCAGTAAATCAATGATGTCCCTGTTCCACCATTCACCTGTTCATCATCGTCATTGACAGTGTTAGATTGGCTCCTGAATATTGGAAAGAACAGACATTTCTGCTTGGACTTGGGCTATTGACAGTGGGAGAAAGGGGGGGTTTGGCATTTACCAAGAAGAATGGGAATCTCAAGCTTCGGCTGCAGGAAAGGGTATGAAGCACCCAACTTAGGGTAGATGATAAGCGCTCCAAATACGGTAGCTCTAAGCCACTTGCTGTGAGCATGCCACCAGAGTGTACCTTGCTGATTTTTGGTCGTGAAACGGTACGTGTAAGTCGCTCCCGGCTGGATTGGACACTGAGTAACGTACTCAGGGCCATCTGCCCAAGGAGTCTGCAACTGCTGTATTCCGTGCCTGAATGGATTAGTTGATAACCAAGTATAAAGTTAATACCCAACCAACCAACCAACCAGATAAGAAGAACCTAAATTTGGGATTACCAGTGAAGGCTGACATTGTAAAGGGCATTGTTTGTAACTTTGATGACAAGAGCATCGCCGTCTCGTACTTCCAATGTTGGCCCGGGATACTGTCCATTCACAGTAATTATGTTAAGGGTTCTGCATAGCCTCTTCACTGGTGCTGCTTGAACCTGATTCAGTGCAAGTGGATGTTAGACTCCAACTCAAAGTCACTGCCGAGATTGGGAGAAAGAATAAGACATACTGCAAAGTTGTGGTAGTGAGTTTCTGCATCCGCAAAAGAAGCTAGGAAGGCAAATGAGACAAGAAGGCTGAGGGAGAGGCCATTGCTCCATGGATCAACATGGACACAATGAGTTTCCATTCTCTCTTTCTCAATAGCCTTCATGGTAGGTTCTTCAGTCCGAACGGCCATTTGAACTTTGTGATGGTTCATCATTTGCACGGCATTAGAAGAGAATAAGAGCTAAGGTTGGATTTTTTTTTCAAATGAGAGAGAAAGAGAGAGAGAAAGAGAAAGAGAAAGAGAGAGCTTTATGGTCGTTTGGTAGATTGGGCTGAGCCAACAGAGACATTACAAATCTTAGGAAACTTATCCAACAATAAAAAGGATTTGGTGCACCCACTGGCTCTGTCAATTGCTAAACAAAATGAAGATTTTCTGTGAAAGGTCTATAATATTGTTACGGTGAAGTTCACATACTTTTCTAGGCCATTGCATTGTGACTTTGTTGCTGCTTCTTTCTTTTTTTTTCAAATCTCTTTTTTGGTCAGACATTGCCAGATGAATGCGGATTTGCTGCTGAGAATTTCACAAGATACAGCAAATATAAAACTAATGTTTCGCGATTGAAGGATGATCAAGTCTTATTGGGTTTTTGGCGTAAAGCAGGGAAATCAAACCTGCCCTTTGAATTATCATCTTTCTTAACTAGACTAATGTTTTAATTTTTAGTTTCTTGTAGACAATCAAGTGAAGAAGTGAGACTTTTAGCTTTATTTGCTTTAATGTCCAACAACGAAAATTGATTGGACAATGAGCCTGTATCGTGGGGGTGGTTGAATTTTGGGTAAAGATTTGGTGGGCTGAGAGTACGTGCTTCTTTTGGTTTGGGTAGACTACTTGCCTGTTATCAAGCCTGAAAGACTCCAGAGGCTCATGGCAAGGGACTCAGCCATCAAGGTGGTGAAATTTACTACTTGTACCCAGAATATATATATATATATATACACACACACACAGGGGAGGTTTGTTTAAAGCAAAAAGATTCTTCTTACAAAAAACCTTATTTATAAATCTAGTAAAAAAAAGTTCAGTAATAATAGGAGTGTCTGCCGGTTGGGTTATGCTTTAACACATTATCCGATTATATATATTTGATTTTTAATTTTTGCACTCACATTTCACCAATGGGTTTGGTTGTTTAAACCCATGGCTTTGACAAGTCTATAGGCGGGTGTACTTCAATTTGGAGGGTTGAATTTATTTTAAAATTTTTTGTTGAGCCTACTTTATTTTTTAGCTAATCATTTTTTATTAATTAAAAATATTTATTTTTGATAAATTTAAAGCTAAAAAAATTACAAATTTATCAACTAAATTATACATACACCCATAACTATTTGTGTTTAGAATTTAATTTTTTTTTTAAAAAGTAAATTATATTGACCTCTCCTAAAATTTTAGTTAAATACAATTAATTCCACTTTTTAAATAAATTACACTGACAGACGTTAACGAAAATGCTGAAATGATCAAGATACCCTCAAATATTTTATCTGAAAATTGAAAGGGATATGATATACACTGTCATGCCACTCTTTATTCTTGTTTTGACCATTTTGCCCTCTTTCGGTTCAGATGTTTGGTTCATTTGCTTCATTCATCCGTGGTGCGCTGTTGTGTGCGATTGTGAGTGAGAGTTAGTAAAGCTGAGAGTGAATTGACAGAGGGTGAGACGAAGACGACGAGAGACGGAGACGAAGACGAAGGTGAAGACGAAGTCCGATGCTGAGATGTGACGGAGATGAAGGCGAAGAGGTATTTCTCCGACGCTAAGATGTGAGGTTGCTGCGACGAAAACGAAGGGAGCTGAGAACGAATACGAAGACGAAGGAAGCTGAAATTTGTGCGAGGGAAGAACGATGGAAAGACGACACTGTTGTAAGGTATGATTTTCAAATTTCAAAGTTAAGAAAATAGGGTTTATACAAATTAGGGTTTATAAATTTCAGGTTACGATTTAGAAATTACAGATTTGGGTTGTTAAATTTCACAAATTAGGGTTTCACAAATTAGGAGTTATAACTCTGAGGTTAGGGTTTACAAATTAGGGTTTTTAACGAACTCATGTGACTGAGTTGTGACTAAGTGCATGACTTTCCCTATCACCAAGTCATCGAGTCACTGACTCTCTGAGTCACCGAGTCATTAAGTCACCAAGTTTTACTTTTTTATGTTCAATCTTTGTTTGTTAGTTAGGGTGATTATTTAGTTTTGTACTATAATTCCAGGTTATCATGGCAGTAGATAAGTATTATGATCTGATTGTTCGCTATTTAGGGAGAACCTATTACATTAGAAATGTGGATCCTGATAAGTATTCTGTAATAGACATTTTGAGTGATGTGTGCGACTCTACATTAGCATTTCTACCTACAACATTTGGCATTGATGTGAACATGTATTATGCAGTCCCTGGTTCTACTAATAAGGTGGCCATTCTCAGTGACTTAGATGTGTTACAAATATTTCACAGTAATGCTAATCATACTAACATAAAGGTGTATGTGGTAACTAACTAAGTAGATGGTCTTGGACAGGTTGTAGTCAAGTTACTACCAATGTCAATTCAAAAATTTCTAGTGGGGTGGGTAATGAATCTGGTCATGCTACAAATGATGATGATGATGAGGAGGAGGAGGAGGATAACTCAGATTCATTAATAGATGGCTGGAATGTAAATGAAGAGGGAAGTGAATTTAGTAGTAATATAGAAGGGTCAGAATCTGAATTTGATAATGCGAACATAAACTTTGAAGATTCTACTGACCATGATCTCTCATATTATCAATCAGAGGATTAATGTGGACCTATTTCTAGTGATGAGTATGACAAAGAGAAAATTAAGATGCGGGGGTTAGGAAAGGAAAAACTTTTTGAAGTTGGAGATGATGGTAAGATTGAGTTTGTTGTAGGTCAGTTGTTTGAATATGTTCATCATTTTAGGACAGTGCTTAATGATTATTCAATTCAGAAAGGTTTTAAGTTACTTAGAGAAAAGAATGAGAGAACAAGGGTTACAGCACAATGTGGTAACGTATGATGCAATTGGAGAATGCATGCAACACCTATAGCTGATGAGGTAACTTTCACGATTAAAACTCTAACACCTGAGCACACATGTCAGTGGGATCCTAAAAATGCAGAGGCTAACTCAACATGAATTGCAAACAAGTTATTGAATAAAATCGAAGAAAAATATAATATAACACTGGAAGCATTGTATGATGAAATGATGAAAAAATATGGGGTAGAAGTACCAAGGATGAGGCTTTATAGAGCTAAAGGAAGGGCTATAGACAAAATTGATGGGAGCCACAGTAGATCCTTCAACTTGTTACCTAAATATGCTGGTGAGCTTAGGCGAACAAATCCTGATACTATGGTGAAAATAGAATTACAGAGAGTTCCTCCAAATGTTAATCTTCAAACATTCCATAGGATTTTCATTTCACTTGGTGCATATCAAACTGGTTTTCTTGATGGTTGCAGGCTATTCATTGGTCTAGATGGTTGTTTCCTAAAGGGACCATATGGGGGTATTTTACTAGCCGTTGTAGGGTTAGATGAAAATGATGGGTTGTTTCCCATTGCATATGCTATTGTTGAGAGCGAAACAAAAGACAGTTGGGCTTTTTTCTTATACCATTTCAATGACATGCTTGAGAAAAGTAGACAGCATAGACCTTAAATTTTCATTACAGATGACCAGAAGAGGATTGAAGTAGCATTGTCATGGGTCATTCCTGAAGCATTTCACAGGAGATGTTGTAGACACTTATTGAACAATTTGAAGGGACATATTCTAATATTGAAGTTTCAAAAATACTTTTGGGGTGTAACTCGAGCCTATAATAAATCAACATTTGATGAGAATATGGCTAAAATTCAAGACTGTTTCGAAGAATCATACAAATAGCTAATGGCCATCCCACTAGAGCAATGGACAAGGCATAAAATAGAACTAGGAGTTCGGAGTAATCATGTCAAAAGTAACATTGTTGAATCTTTTAATAACTCCATTGGCAAGTTTAGGGAAAAGCCTATTTTGACATTGTTGAATTTTATAAGAACTAAATTAATGAAAAAATTGCATAAGAGGTACGAGAAGGCGTCATCTTGGCAGGGGTTGGTGACTCTAACAATAAGAAAGGTGCTCAATGATGTTACATTGAAATCTAGACAGTGCAGAGTTGTTTTTGGAGGTGGATCTGAATATGAGGTGATGGAGATAGGACGTAGGAGTGTTGTGAACTTAAGAGATAGAACATGTTGCTGTAGGGTTTGGAATATTACAGGGATCCCTTATAAACATGCAGCAACTTGCATCTCTAGCCAGAGGCAAAATATTGAAGAATTCTGAGATGTCTACTTCTTTTGGGATACGTACTTGAAAGCCTATGGTCAGATAATCCACCCTATATAGGATGAGAGTTCATGGCAAGATGTGTTAGGTAATTCAGTGCAGCCACCACCATTGAGGAGACTACCAAGAAGGCCAAGAAAAAGTAAGAAGAGGGAAGAAAATGAATGACTTTCAAGGGCAGGCCCTATTAGAAAAAGTAATACTGTTAAATGTAGAAATTGTATGAGAATTAGCCATAATAGAAGATCATGTCAAAGGGCACCAACGAGAGCTAAGCCTAAGGGTAGAGACAAAGACCCAACTATGGAAGGCAGGTCCACACCTTCAGTCTCAACAAGGGGCAAGGGCAGGGGCAGGGGCAGGGGCAAAAACAAGGGCATGGTAAGTTCGTCATGCATACTATTTTTATTATTGGTTGCTTGTATTTTTTGGAAATTGCATAAATTTTGTACTTTTGTAGGTGAAACGAGAAATTGGCCAAAACAACCAGGTAACTTTTAGAGACTCCCAAGCTAGCTCTACTGCCATGAATAGTTAACAGACACCTCATTTTGCTGTAAGTATCTCCAACAACTGTTTATTTATTATCTATTTCTTGCTTCTACATTGTCTTTTTCTTACTTATTCCAATGTTTTCATTTAGGGACAAGAAAGAGGTGGTTTTGCTGAAATCCCTTAGGCATATGATAGCATGAGGTACCGTCTGATTTTACATTTTACTTGTTTAATTTGTTTCATTTGTTTTGGCCTGTTTGAGTTAGTTCTATTGGTTTCAGGAGTTTTTGGAGGTAGTTCTGGTAAGTTTTTAGAGCAGTTATTGATGAAGAAAAAAAGAAGTTTTTGGAGAAGTTGTTATCACTTTTTGTAGTTTTTTATTTCAAATTTTGAATCTTGTTTTTGTGAAGATCAGTCAGTTATTGTTATTGCTTCTTAAGTTGTGTTCAAGTTTTGGACTGAACTTGATTTCAGCCTCTTGTTTTTTTATTTCAGCTCTTGGAGCCTGTTTTTGGAGTTGCAGTTCTTGATGAAGGAAGACACTAAGTTTTTGGATAAGTTGTTATCACTTTTTGGAGTTCTTAAGGCTTGTTTTTGGAGTCTGTTTTTGTGAAAGTAACTAATCTATTGTTATTGCTTCTTTCAGTTGTTTTCTTTTTATTGAAGTTGTTGGAGTTTTTGGATTGATTTAAGTTTTTTTTTTTTTCAGTTGTTTGGACCTGTTTTTGGAGTTGGAGTTCTTGGTGAAGGTACTAATTTAAGGGACTGATTTAAGTTGTTTTAAATGCATGTACATGTTTTTTAAAGGTTTATGTCCTTTTATGAAGTCTGTGGCAACCTTTTTCAGCCATGTTAGCTCTGTGCAACTAGAGGAAACACAGCTGGTCCAGGTTAGTCAATATCTTGATTGCACATGTCAAATGTAATGGTATACTTCACAATACTATGCTGGCATTGTTACTGATGAAATGCTTTGTGACACTCGGCCCTTAAAAATGCTAATACTAATAATCATAATAATAATAACCTATTAAAATAAATTAATTTATTATAAGACCCTAAATAGAATTTTAACAAAACTATAAAATTAATTTTAAGATCTAAGTTTAAGAATTTACATCTAATAAAATTTCAAATATTTAAGAGTTGAGATAAAAATGTATTATATGGTTAGAGAATTTTTTTGCAAATTTTAACTTCATGATAAATTATAAAATAATATTAAAAGAATATCTTGAATTTTTGATAATTTTCTGAACTTAAATTTTTACAGTTATTAAAAATATTAGTAATCGTTAAACCACGATAAGAAAATATTTAATAGATATAGAACTCTAGTTCTGATTTTAACTATATGAAAATTCATTAAAAGTTTAAACCTAAATTTTTAAATTTTTCTGAATTAAATATTTTTACATTAAAAATTTTACGATGTATCAATTTATAAGTGAAATGTATCACGTGTGTTTAAACAAATTAAATGTATCACGTGGGCTAAAACAGCTGTTAACAGCTGCCCTCCTTCCCAACACCTATAAATACCCGTTTTGGCTCAAGCACATGGAGCACACGTGGGAGGCCATACGGCGCAGCAGTCAACGTCAGCACGGCACGTTCTTCGGCATATCCATATCAACTCGGGCAATAGGCCAAGCTATACATTGGTATATTCGAGCTCTAGAGATTTCAAGACGTAAGGCCCGAGCTCAGCGAAAATTCGGCCCCCAAACCCCGAAGACATGGTGTTCGGCACAATTACTAGGAATGCTCAGCACTCGTGGCCGAGCAAAACAAGATGCTTGAGTCATGGGCCAAGCTGGATGGCCGACATTGAGGATCATGTTCCATGATACGCGTATCAGAAAAGTGATATAATGATAAGAGATCAGTTGTAAATAAGCCTATTCAGGGGCTAGGGTACAAAATAAGGATGGCTTAGCCCTAGCCCAAATTAGGTCTATAGTTTAGCCCAAGCTAGACCTGAATGCTGATGAACATCTTGACGTGACAAAAGGCATTTACAGAAAGATCTTGCAGAGATGTCTAATGATGGCTTTGATAAGTCACCATCAAACAACTTATTGCTATGCATTGATCAGAGAGAGGAAGTACAACCCGACATACAACCCGACCTGCTCGGGTCGGATCGGACTTCACAAGCGGGTTAAGTATATTCCTACCTATAAATAGGCAACAATCTCATATGGAAAGGTATGCCATCTTTTACTAAACCAAAACTCTATCAAAATTCTCTCTCAATTTTTTCCTTCTCTCTAAAATTCCTTGCCTAATTTGATTATCGGATAGTCCACCGGTATAAAGCCACCGGCGGGCATCTCACCCCTTGCTTGTGCAGGTGTACACGTGGTGTTCACCCCTGACGTTGCAACCAGCTTGGACGGGACCAGTAGATCTCAAATCTATATATATATATATATATATATATATATATG
>JAOTRH010104141.1:0-16885 GCA_034768845.1 Heliamphora exappendiculata
TCACATCATTCACACACTTGGCCGAGTTGACTCGGAGCCATCATCAAACGGAGATCGGGTCGTTGTGCTCGTGGTTGCTATGGAATCGATGAGGTGCTTGGGGAGCTAAGTCAAGAAACGGAGTTAAGTCTACATTGTGGTAATGGTTATACTCCCCTCCTCGTTAAGTTTCTTGTACCCTTATTGATTCATAGTGGATTGTTGTGTGTTGGTACCGTGATTTTTACTCTGGAGGGTATATCTTAGGATTTTCACGTTATATCTCATGTGTTGTTGTGTATGCATTTTGTTTCTTTGATTTTTACCTTTGTTATTAAAAGAATCAAAATTTTTATTGAAAAAAAAAAATTAATTTTTATTGGCCTATTCACCCTCCTCTAGAATCAATCCTTCGGCTTGTTAGCTTTTCAATTGGTATCAGGGCAAGGTTGTCTTGTAGCCGGAGTTAGATTCTTTAGTAGCCATGACCTTTGAGTTAGGTAGAGAAGGTATCTCTGCCACTATGCCTCCCTATTTTGATGGCAAAAACTATCCCTATTGGAAGGCTAGAATGAAGGCTTTCCTAAATTTTATAGGAATTAGAATTTAGAGATCTGTTCTCTATGGATACGAAGCTCCCACTGTTGAAGATGCCACTACCAAAGTTAGGTTGAAAACCGACACCGAGTGGACCCAAGTTGACAATGAGTGTTATGACTTTAACTATAAGGCTCTAGGTGCTATTCACAATGCACTTAGCCCCTGCGAGTTTAGTCTTATATCACAGTGTGACACTGTTAAAGAGGCTTGGGACATCTTGCAAGTCACGCATGAGGGCACTCAAATAGTGAAGACCTCAAAACTCTAAATGTTGACCACTAGGTTTGAAGAATTGTGTATGACTGATCATGAGACCTTTGACCAATTCTCTCGCAAACTTAGTGAGATCGTTAATTCCTTTTTCGATTTAGGTGAGCCATTTCCTCTTCCAAGGTTGTTCGTAAAGTACTTAGGTTCCTACTAGAGAAGTTTAGGGCTAAAGTTACTGCCATAAAGGATAGCCATGACATTGACTCTATGAAGGTTGAAGAACTGGTAGGAAAACTCCAAACCTATGAAAACAACCACTTATCCTCTAAGAAAACTTCTTCTAGCACTAGCAAAGGCATAGCTTTCAAATCCTCCCATGTTGACACCCCTGAAAGCAATGATGAAGAAGAGGATGATATGAAGAAGAGTTGACCATGCTTACTAAAAAATTTCAGAAGTTTATTAGGTTCAAAAAGGGGAACAGTTTCAACCCCTCCTCTCCCAAGTTATTTTTTTTGAGCAAAAAGTTCACTTCAAGTGGTAGTGACAAACGCAATACCTCCTTTAGTTCCAAGAAACCCCAAGGGATCTAGTGTCACGAATGCCATGTATTTGGTCACATTCAAGCCGAGTGTGCCAACATTCACAAAAAGAAGGAGAAAAAGGGCTTTACTGTTACTTGGGATAAAGAGAGTGAAGATGAAGAATTGAAGGAGTGTGAGCCTGAGGATAAAGTCGATAAATCTAACTTTTCCATGTTAGTAGCCAGCATAGGACCTTCCGACCACTCTAGTTTGCCCATCGACAGTGACTCTTCCCTTGTAAGTTGTGATCAAGGTGAATTTCTAGCCACCGAGTCCCTAGTGAGTCTAGTGAAGACGGTGAGGGTAATAATGATGATGAGATTGAGTCTATCCATGAAGTATATGATGAACTTGTCAAAGAGTTTCTAAAACTCAAGAAAGATAAACTAAAAATCAATGTGAGGTTTAGAACTCTAGAGAAGGAAATGAGCTTCCTAAAAAATGAAGTGAGCGAAAATACCACGGAAGGTGAGAATCTTAAGACTTACAAAGCAAACTTGTCCTACAAGTTTTCCCATATTGAGAAAGAAAAACTTGAATACCTGAGCGAATTGACTGTTGCTAAGTCTAGGATTCTTGAACTTAAGAAAGACCTATCTAAACCAGCTCTATGACGAAGAGAAGTGAAGCAGCTTCTCGGATCACTAAGTAACCTTCCTCTTTTAGAAATAAGAGCGGTTTAGGATACTTAGACCCACCATCCTTGAAACCTAAGACTACAAGTGATCTTAAGAAGATTGTGTTTGTTAGTGCTTCGAACATTCCAACATCATCCACTCCTCCTAATCTAGGTATCAAGAGTGAGAATTTTGGTCATAAGAAAAAGGGAGTGCCCACATGTTATCACTGCGGTGTTCTAGGCCACATACGGCCTAATTGCTTTAAGCTCATGAACAAAAAGGCATATAGAAATTCTCCTAATAGTCCTTCTATCTTGGGTAAACCTATGCATAAACCTAAAGCACATTTGACTAGTCATGATGACCATCTTTTTGATCATCTTAATGATCTTGCCAAACAATCATCCCATCTTTTTGATGAAGTTCACCACTTGGCCAAAGTTGTTGGTAGTTCCTTTCATCTTAGAAACATAAAGCCTGTTAGGCTAAGTCACCAAATTCATCAACCCCCTGTTCCTTCGAATAAGAAAGATAACTCACAAGAAGTCAATTTTTTCACTAAGCAATCTCACTAACATTTTTGGAAAAGAAAAGAAAATGTTTGCCTTGTGGCTCACACTGCTTTGAAAACTCATGATACTTCCTTGTGGTACTTAGACAGTGGGTGTTCAAGACATATGGCCGGGGATAAATATTTGTTTGTCTCCTTTGAGGAATATCCTGGGGGAAATGTGACATTTCAAGATGGCAACAAAGAAAAAATCATAGAAAAAGGTGTGATCATGTCCAATGGTTTTCCTAGATTAGAAGAAGTTCTATATGTGGAGGCCCTAAAGGCCAACCTTTTGAGTATAGGACAATTCTTTGATAACTTGCATAATGTTAAATTCACACAAAATGGATGTTCTATTATTGACTCCTCTGGTGCATGCATTATTGAGGGCACTCGATCGTCTAATAATTGTTATTGTATTGTCCCTGAATCTAATAATGTGTGCGATAAGATACTGCTTGATAAAGTAGAGATGTGGCACCAAAGTTTAGGTCACATTAATTTTGTTGATATGTCTAAAATCACCGAAAGGGAACTCATTAAGGGTGTTCCCAAGTTGGCCAGTGGTAAGGGCCTTATGTGTGGTGATTGTTTAAAAGGGAAACAAATGAAATGTCCTCATAAAAAGACTAATCTTGTTGCTACCATGAGACCTCTCGAACTTTTGCATATGGATTTAATGGGACCCTCTAGATCCGAAAGCCTAGGTGGAAAGAAGTATATCCTTGTTATTGTTGATGATTATTCTCGTTTCATCGGGGTAGGATTATTAAGGGAGAAATTTGACACTTTTGAATTTTTCAAAACCATTTTCCAAAATGTTCAAAATGAAAAGGGATATTCCATAACCCGGGTTAAAAGTGATCATGAAAGGGAGTTCTAAAACTCTGATGTGGAGAAATTCTGTGATGATAAAGGTATCAAACATGAATTCTCTACACCTCAGACTTCCCAACAAAATGAGATTGTGGAACGAAAGAATAGGACCTTACAAGAAATGGCAAGGGTCATGTTGCATGCCAAAAGAGTGTCGATAAATCTTTGGGCCGAGGCGATTAACACTGCGTGCTACACTATTAGTAGAGTTTACCTAAGACCCGGAACTTCTCATACTCCTTATGAGATCTGGAATGAAAGAAACCTAGTGTCAAATATTTCAGAGTTTTTGGTAGCAAATGTCACATCCTTAGGGATAGTGAGTCCTTAGAAAAGTTTAACTCTATACGAGATGAAGGAATATTTCTAAGTTATTCCACCACCAGTAGGGCCTATCGAGTGTTTAACTTGAGAACCTTGACTCTGGTTGAGTAGAAAAATGTTGTGGTTAATGACACCACGTTAGATGAGTTAAGCTCCACTGATAGTGAGGAAGTGTGGCATTTGTTTGAGGGGGAGAGTTTTACCTCTCCCAATAAGTCTATTTTTGACTCGTCTTGTGATGAACCTATTTTGGAGAGTGAGGGTGTTGACGAGCATGTGTTGAGTGAACAAATTTCTTAAAATGAGGAATATCTTACATCCGCCAAAGAACCATTTGCAAGGGTTAAATTGAATCATCCTATTGATCTTGTCATTGGGAACCCTAGGGATGGCATGTTGACAAGAAGAAAAATTCACACTGAAAGTGAAATCACCAATGTGTGCTACACCTCCCTTGTTGAACCCAAAAAGGTTGAATAAGTTCTTGGTGACGAAAATTAGATTATTGCCATGCAAGAAGAGCTCCAACAATTTGATAGGAATGAGGTGTGGTATCTTGGCCCACGGCCTAGCAACAACAACGTCATTGGAACAAAGTGGATTTTTAAAAATAAACGTGACGAAAATGGTGTTGTTGTTAGAAACAAAGCTAGGCTTGTTGCCCAAGGGTATTCCCAAATTGAAGGGACTGATTTCGAAGAGACTTTTGCTTCGGTTGCTCACTTTGAGTCCATTTGACTCCTCTTTGCTATAGCATGTTCCCTTCGCTTCAAACTATATCAAATGGATGTTAAAAATGCATTTCTCAATGGAGACATCAAAGAAGAAGTCTATGTTGAGCAACCTAAAGGGTTTGTAGACCCTCATCATCCCATCATGTTTTTTGACTCAGAAAGGCTCTCTATGGTCTCAAACAAGCCCCCCGAGCTTGGTATGAAAGGCTCACTGACAACCTTCTAAATTCTAGCTTTGTTCGAGGGGGAGCCAATAAAACTCTTTTCATAAAGAAAATTGAGGATGACTTGCTTATTGCTTAAATTTTTGTCGATGACAATGTTTTTGGCTCCACTTCGAATCATCATTCTCATTACTTCGGTGCCGAGATGAGCCATGAATTTCAAATGAGCTTAGTTGGGAAATTGAGCTATTTCTTGGGGTTTCATGTCAGACAAATGAAAAATAGTATTTTTATATCTCAATCTGTGTATGCCCATGACCTTATTAAGAAATTTGGCTTAGATTACGGAAAAGAAGCCCGAACTCCCATCAGTACGAGCATCAAACATGGGAAAGACTCTGAAGGGAAAGATGTTGATCCAACTTTGTATCAAAGTATGATAGGGAGTCTTTTGTATCTCACTGCTAGTCATCCTGACTTATCTTTTAGTGTTGGGGTTTGTGCATGATTCCAAGTGTGTCCCAAAAAGTCCCATCTTACCGCCGTCAAGCATATCATATGCTATGCCAAAGGGACTAAGAGTCTTGGATTGTGGTATCCTCATGATAACAATATGGATCTTGCAGCTTTTTCTGATGCCGACTAGGCCAGAAATATTGATGACCAAAAAATTACCTTGGGAGCATGTTTTTATTTGGGTAACTGCTTGGTTGCTTGGCATAGCAAGAAGAAAAATTATGTCTCTCTATCCACTTCTGAGGCAGAATATATTGCAGTTGGGAGTAGTTGCACTCAATTATTATGGATGAGGCAAATGCTTTAAGATTACGGGTTTACCCAAAGCACTATGACCGTGTTCTGTAATAATACAAGTGCTATCGATCTTTTAAAAAATCCTATCTAACACTCTCACACCAAACACATCGACATTTGCTATCATTTTATCCGGAATCTTGTTGAAAATGGTGTTGTGACTCTCGAGTTTATTCCCACTCAAGATTAAAAAGCCGATATTTTCACTAAACCCTTGGACTTCTCTAGGTTTGAATTCCTTATGATGTCTATTGGTTTAATCTCTATGGATTAGAGTGTGGGATTCCTTATCACTCTTGGGTGTATCTTTCTTTTCTCAAGAGTTGATTCTTTCTTTGTTCTTCTTTCTACTGTCTTCTTTTTCTTTCTCTCCCTTTTTTATTACATGCTTGTGTACTTGAATGTGTGCTTGAATGTTTACCCTTTCATTTGCATATCTTGGACTTGGATGAGGTGTGATTTCTTACTCTTACTCTACATAGCTATTTGATGGATCCTCATGTGCATCAGATTTTTACTCTCTCGTGAGTCTTGTTAGTGCTCAATATTATGTTTAAAAATCTAATTTTCATCTCTATGCGCACACACTCTCCTGGAGCATGTTGTCCTGATGAGGTAGTAAGGCCGATTCGATCTAATTTCCTTGGTCTACTCCCTTCGGTGACTTGATTGACCGATATTTGTGGTTTACTTTAAGTTTCTTTCCCTCACGTCCTTCTACCCACCCTTGTATTTATGACGGCATACGAGATGCTGCTTATCTCCTCTGGTGATACTGTCTTTTGAAGGATCTCCTCTTTGCCTTCTCCCTTCTTCAAATGAAGAAATAAACTTCAAATGAAGAAATAAAAAAAAAAAAAAAGAGGAAAATCATATCTCAAGATAGATGTATATCTTTATGGCTGTGTGCCTTGACCTATTTCTCTTTTCTTGGCTGAGGTTTCGCTTATGACTGAAGGTCCAAATGCTAGGCAATTTGACTTCAATGTTGTCTTGATCGGTGTTTGAACCTTAGTTCTTGAGTTGTCTCTTCTCTTACCTCTCTTCAGTCTCTTGCTCCTTTACCACAGAGTTCACCACTTACAGTTGATAGAGTTATGAGTTTGAGAATTTTTATCTTAAGTTGTTGCATGTAGCCATCACTTGAATATGTTGATATCTGTATCTCATGTTGCTCTCTCTTCTTTTATATGTTCAAATTTTAGTATGGTTTCTCCTCCATGTCTTGTCATTGATCTGCTCATGCATATTTTTTAAAATCAAAGAAAATTATAAAATATACATTGTTTGCTCTCTGGTTGCATGTGTTATGTCTGATCTTTTGTTGAGGGGGAGTCTCTTGGGGTGTGAGGTTTTGAAATATGGGTCTTTTTTCTTTCCAGTGTATGGCGCTCGTTAAGTGCTCGTAGGGCGCTTGCTAGGCGCTCGCATGGCACTTGAATGCCCATGCGCGTAGACCAGCTTTTAACACACTTGTTGTGTGCTTAAGCGCCAAACGAGCACTGACACACGTTCGCTGTGCGCTCGCATGGCGCTTGAGCGCCTGTGCGCGTTTTGCCCTTTTAAAGGCGTCGCTGCCTTTTCCTTTTCCTTACTCTCCCATTTCTCTCCTTATCTCTCTCTCTCTAGATTCCTCTCTCTCACCGGTTCGTCCTCCTCTCTTCCACTCCTTGGGTTTCTTCGCTTTTAATGGCTCGGGGTGTCTCGTCTCTTATTGGTATGTCTTCTTTCCTCTGTTTCCCTTTATGCATTTTGTCTCTTCTTATTCTTCTTCTGCTTGCTATCATTAGCCTCCTTTGCTTCCTTATCGGAGGCTCCACCAGCGGGACTAAGTCCCGTGGGTGGAAGAGGCCCCATCCAATAACTTAATGGACGAACACTGTTAGGAAATTATACAAACTATGGCTTAACTAGGATTGGTTGATGAAAAAGGACTAGGCATTCAAGCGCCAAGCGAGCGCTCTGCAACAGTGTTCATCCATTAGGTTATTGGAGTGTCCCCAAAACTTCTGAAGAGGCTTCTCTCTCTCTCAAAGAGCCTTGCATTTACTCCATCATCTTACCTCCATTTTGTAGCATCCTAAGTGCATCTAATAGTGTTTTTTAAACACCTTAGGTTGTGTATTCTTGTTAACACCACATTTTTTATATACACTTATTTTCACATTATTCACACACTTGGCCGAGTTGACTCGGAGCCATCATCAAACGAAAATCGGGTCGTTTTGCACGTGGTTTCTACGGAATCGATGAGGTGCTCGGGGAGCTAAGTTAAGAAACGGAGTTAGGCCTACATTGTGGTAATAGTTGTAATCCCGTCCTCGTTAAGTTTCTTGTACCCTTGTTGATTCATAGTGGATTGTTGTGTGTTGATGCTGTGATTTTTATTCTAGAGGGTATACCTATGGTTTTTCCGTTATATCTCCTGAGTTGTTGTGTATGCGTTTTGTTTCTTTCGTTTTTACCTTTGTCACTCAAAGAATCAAAACTTTTATTAAAAAGGAAAAACTAATTTTTAGTGGCTTATTCACCCCCTCTAGGCTCAATCCTTCGGCTTGTTAGCTTTTTCAATATGCGATGTATTGTATGAAAAATATTTGTATATTTGTGTTGATTTCTCATGGTGTTGTAACCCATAGCATTCCATGCCAGTTTTTAACTAGTTAGGAAAGCTTATCGACGAATATGCGAACGAGAATATGGAGACATGGCACCTGTGAGCAGGGGTCTCACAATCTTGACATAACCTTTCTTGACCATGTAGTGCTGGCTTTGTAGCAGTCTGATATTTCATTTCTTATGTTTTGGCGTACTTTGGGAAAAAAATTAGTTAGGTCTATAATATCTAACTCTACATATTTTATTTTTCGGCATGTATGGGTAGCTTTATTAGATATTTGTCGCTCTAAACGTTCACAAAATTCGGGGCGTTACAAGAATTATTCAATCACCAAATTAATACTAAATATTCCTAAGAATATATAAATATGCAATTAATGAAGAGTTTAAAAATTAAATACTATTGACGAAATAGGAATTAAAAAAAAGTAAAGCATCAAGTTATATTTATTTACATAAAGAACTACTAAAATATTATTGTTATTAGTGTATAAATATTTATTTACATAAGGAACTATAATAAATATTAGAACAAGAACAATAATCCTTTAATATAAATGAGTTGAATTTACGCAATTTACTTATCCATAGTCTCTATTTTAAATAAAATGTATTAATTTTTAACATTTATTAGCATTCAATATTTGTAATACTTTTATCTTTTATTATTTTTAAATTAATAACTTATGCTATAAATTATTTAAACAATTTGTTATTATTATTATTATTATTATTGTTATTGTTATTGTTGTTGTTTTCATTTATTTTTTTACAATAATATGATTATTTGTAAAATCTCTTAAAATGAATATATTGATCAAAGAATATTATTAACTTGCATGATTAATGTGTACTTAATGAAGGAGCCTTGCCAGTTCATGGTTTCATGCCTTCTCATAAGGTTCCTTACTTAGGTGGTCTGCGATTCGAGTCCTCCTATTTCCTTTATTCCCTCTTCTTTCTTTCCTTCTCCGCTGTTCCTGTACTCCCAATCAAAAAAAAAAAAACTTAATGCATAAAAAATAATTAAAATTAAAATGGGCTTAACGAATAAAATAAACATCAACTGGGCTTAATAAAAGAAAAAAACTTTATTATAGGAGTTATCAACAATTCTCACTAAATTAAAGTTTATATTTTAAAAATAACTTTTAGTAGTGAATTCACTCGCCAAAGAAACTTCCAGTAAAAAATTAATTTTACCATTTTAAATTCCTCTTCTCCCCCTCTCATTTGACAAATTAATTTCAAATCTCTTATTTAAATCAACTCATTTCAAACCTCTCATTTCAGACAAACTTATTAATCATTTCTCCCTAGCTCTAGGCACTATCACTATGCCACCATTATCTGATTATGCTCGATGGTATCTTTAAACATGAACAATTAACTAAGTTAAAAAGTGAGAATAGAGAGAGAGAGAGAGATTGAGGGGGCAAATTATTAGATATAACTAAATATGCATGGCACATCCTCTCGAAGATGGCACATTCACAATAAACTCAACGAAGATCTTTAATGACATGTTCACCATTTCATATACAATCTGCCTCCTAATATATATGGGGGATGGCTGAGGAGCATCTTTGAAAGATGTAGAAGAGTGGTAGACTCCTTGTCCCAACGATGAGAAGGAGGAAGCTTAACACAAGGTTTGAATTTGTGAGGTTTCGGGAATAAGAAGTGGCTAATAGTGCCATCCAAAGATATAAAATCAAGGTATCAAAAGTTATATTTGGAACATCTAAGAAAAACATGGAGTCAAAAAGGAAATACGGTGACTTAACAGAACATAAAAGGATTAGTACCAACTAGATGTTCGAGGAGGTTCTATTTAATGAGAGGACATATAGTTAAGTGGTAACACGGAAGGGGAAAAAGCCTGATACTCACAACAGTGACTGTAAACCGAACATAACAACAATTGTTAGTGATGCTGAATGGATTAGCAAATGTGCGGTGGCATTCTCAAAGACTGGAAATTCGTTAATTGTGTGAAAGATTCCCTGAGAAGTGAGGGTGTCTACGATGTGTCAGCAAAGTATCTGGGTGATAATAAGATGCTCTTGTAATTCCTTAGCCTTGAGGACAAGATACTATATTGTTAGGAGGAAGAACTAGCTAAAACATGTTTTGAGGCCATATATGATTGAAGTTATAAGGAGTTCAACCTACACAAAATAGCATGGCTAATGGTGGAAGGGGTCCCCTTGAACGCATGGAGTATCTCAACCTTCTCAACTATTGGGGAAATGTTTGGTTCAGTATTATCAGTGGATGGGAAAACGGCTGGAATGGAAGATCTGGAGAAAGGAAGGGTGATTGTATTAACTGATAGGGAGAAATAGATTACTCAAATATGTAATTTTAAGGTAGGGGACCATGCATACCGAGTTACAGTCGCAGAACTGGTTATAATGGAGACGACTTAACAAGAAACTCAAAGCACTCAAGAGAGCAGATGAGGAAGAAGCCCAATAATAGCCATAAAAAGTATTCAAGCCACGACACTCACAATATGGGCGAACACCATCTCAGGGTTTCAAACCACAACAAAAAGCAGGCCTGCAGAACTTTTATTGGTGATAATGATGATGTGGACATCCTCACACTCATCAAGGAGACAGTTGATGTCTAAAAATGGCGCAACAGATGCAGCCGATAGCCAAAAGGAGGATAGATCTTGTGACAAAAGGGTGTGGTACATCATTTGAGGTTCATAAAGGGAATGAGGGATTAAGAATGGGGGAATCAAGAGGCAATGCTGTAAATTCAATTCTTGAGAGTTGGGTGCATGAGAAGAACGACAATGATAAAGTTACAACAAAGGCCCAAATCAATGTGAACAGTTTGGGCCAGATGGAAGAGGATGTTCAAGACCCAGTTACAGCAAATGGGGGGATGTTTATGTCTAGCCCCATGAAATTGGGACAACCATATACTACAGTAAGCTTAGAAGATGGGAAAGAGAACGAGAGCATAAGTGAGTAGCCTAAACTAAAGGCAACGAAGTAGAGAAAAAAAGGAAGAAGAAGAATAAACCCCAATCAGAAATGGGTCTCAAGGCCTTTAAATGCAAGGGAAAGAAGATGAACGGAGGAGGAGGTCGTGGTATATCAAAGAATATTGAGCTATCTTCCAATTCACTCTCTACAGCTAACATATAGAATATTAATAATGTGATCCTAAAGGAAGCAACTAAGGTAATGGAGGTGGGAAGAATGCTGGGAATTGAATTCTATGAAAGTGATGAAGAAAATTTACAGAGAATTGTTGAGCTGGAAGCAATAGACTATGACATGCTTAACAAGGTTAAGGGGAAAGGAGTTGGCATAGTAAAGCTTGAAATTGGGGGAATGTATTCTAATGATACAAATACAAATACTGTCCTTCACTGTTAGGGGGCTAAAAAAAAACATAAAAGAGGGTAATGGCTAAAAAGTTCACAAAAGCTCACAATATAGACATTTTATTACTACAAGAAACCAAGTGGGATTACCAAAAAACCATGAGTATTGGATCATTATAGGGGGAATGAAAATTATGGTTGGACTATGACTGACTCATAAGGGGCTAGTGGAGGCCTAATAATGATTTGGGACAAAGATTCCTTCATTGTCTTGGAAGAGATAATTCATTGGAGATTCATACTATTATGTGGCAGGTTAGGTCATGGAATTCATTGTGTGATAGGGAATATTTATGGCCCAATAATGATATTAACAAGAGGGAGCTATGGAAGGATCTTAGGCTACTAAAATAGCAATGAAGTAAAGCAAGTAGAAGAAAGATTTGGGTGTACTCAAAGCACTAAGGGGATGAAAGAATTCAGAATGTTTAGGGATGACTGGAGCTGGTGGACCGACCAATGACTGGCAAAAAGACTACATGGTCTACGATGCATAAAGAACCAAATATGAGCAGATTAGAAGAAATAGAGCATGAGTTCATGGATATAGAATACAACAAAGAAAAGGATGTGCTAGAATGGCATTCGAATGTGGAAGAACCATATGACCATGGAGGCTCGTGGGAACCTTGGGGTCCTCTCCCACCCTATGATTATGAAGACCCGTTTAATGAGGTATCACTGCCACAACTTTTTGAGTTAAAACTGATATTGGTAAAGAATCTCATTGGCATTCACAAAACGTAATGAGAATTGAGTAGGATCTCTGCGACGATAGAGCAGTTAAGGAGGAAGACAATGAGAGAAAGATCAGCACAGATGATTCTTGGCTTTTTTTGGGAAAGAATACCCGGTGGTTAAGATTTGAGAAGTAACTGACCAATTCGAAGGTCTTTGGGAACCCAAAGAACAGATAGAACATCTGACGAGAAGCGGGAGGCATTTTAAGCCCGCGCAGTTAGAAAAGGGGCAACCGAGTAAGAGCATAGAAGATCCAAGGATGCAAGTAAAAAAATTGAACTGCAAAGAAGAAGACATAGTTTTGAAGCAACTCAAGAAGACATAAGCTGATGTGAGCATTTGGGGGTTGTGGCATCTCATAAGCACCGACAGACCGTTTTGAAAGCTTTGAATAGTGTAGACATCCCAATCGATGTATCTCCCGATCAGCTGGTTGGAATGCTTATGCCTGAGAAGCAGACCAATGTTATCGCCTTCAGCGATAATGAATTTCTGACCGAAGGGCCGTTTCACAACAAGTCATTACATCTGACCATCTAATGTTTAGGAAAATGGGTGCCGATCGTCTTGGTTGATAATGGTTTCGCTCGCAATGTGTGTCCACTACGAACTGCTTATTGTTTGGGACGAAAAATGCAAGACTTCAAGCCGAGCGTGCAAGGGGCTCGTGCGTACGACAATATGAGAAGAGACATGTTGGGATTGGTAACCTTCGCCGTAATAGTGGGAACTTTGGAAAGTGAGGTAGAATTCTATATTCTCGATGTGCCAACCTCGTTTAATCTTTTGTTGATAAGATTGTGGCAACACGATCCAATAGTTAGAGAGCAGTTTTGTCAACTCTGCACTAAAAGGTGAAACTAATTATGGAGGGTGTAACTGTCACCATTTCAGGAGAGATTGGTTTTCCAAACCCGATCAATGACACAACCCCGCTTCTCGAGATTCAGCATGGGGAGGAGGATCTCCTTCTAAGTGGGTTCAACTTTGACGAGACTAAATCTATCCAAGCTCTGATGAACGAGGAGGAAAACTATGTGAACCTGAGGGTTGTAGCAATGATGAAGGCAATGTCCTATTTTCTAGGAATTGGATTGGGGAAACACTTACAGGGAATCTTGAAACCAATTCTCGTGCACCATAATCATTATGGATACGGACTGGGGTGCAAGACAGAATTGAAGGGGCCGAAGGAGGGAAAATACGGGCCAACGTTGAATGTGCGCTTTGTCAAAGAAGGGGATGATTTCCCTTATAATGGATTTTCTAAACCATTGATAGAGGAGAAGACTAACCAAAAGTTACCGAGGCTTGAGATCTTTTTCTGCCATCAATTGTCTAATAACGAGGAAGAAACAAAAATATGGCAGATAGGATTCACTAAAAAGGTGCCAATAGACTGGGTAGTTCATTGCGAGGAAGGAGATTTGGGTTCTTTCTTCAATGAAGAGATGGCTCGAGTGCGTATAGGCAACGATGAAGACAAGGACGTGCTGATGACAAAAGCCGACGCGCTTGCGAATTACACCACACTTTTCTTATGCATGATGTACCGGTGAGTTAGAGTCCGAGTTTGTTGAAATTGTTTTCACCGAGTCTGTGAACAATGCCTGTAATAACGAGTCTGCCAGGAATACATCTATTACCATCCCGAGCCCCTTTTGTTTTGAATCTCAGGCTGTAACTCCTTTTGAAATCAATGAAATAAAATTGAATTTTGCTTACTCTGCTGTGCCTCAAATATCTTGTCTTGATTCTGAAGATTTTAATGAATTCGAGGAAGATATCTCCCAAGAATTAAAACTTTTGATTGAAAAGGAAGAAGAGATGCGAGCTAAACTTGTAATTGAAGAGACTTTTAATAAATCTCAATAACGGAAAAGAACCCCAACTAGTTAAGGTTGGTTCTATACTATTTTTAGAAGAACGTGAGCAATTAATCTTTTTATTAAATGAGTTTAAAGATGTTTTTGCATGGTCCTACGAAGACATGCCCGGCATAGACCCTAACATTGTACAGCACCAAATTCCTGCCCCCCGATGCCAAACCCTTCAAGTACCCGTCAAGTAAAAGTTGAGAAGGATCAGGCCAGATTGGGCACTCAAGATCAAGGAGGAGGTTACCAAACAGATAGATGCTGGATTTCTTATGATCACAGAGTACCCAAAGTGGGTTGCCAACATAATCCCAATACTGAAGAAAGATGGAAAGATCGGAGTATTCGTCGACTTCAAGGACCTCAACAGGGCTAGTCTAAATGACGACTTCCCTCTCCCCCACATAGACGTATTGGTAGACAACACCGCTAAGAATGCACTCTTATCTTTCATAGCCGGATTTTCATGGTACAATCAGATTTTGATGGTGCCAGAAGAACGAGAGAAAACTACCTTCACAATGCTTTGGGGCACCTATTGTTATAGGGTCATGCTGTTCAGACTGAAGAACGTGGGATCAACCTACCCAAAGGCTGCAACCACGTTACTACACAACATGATACACAAGGAGGTAGAGGTATATGTGGATGACATGATTGTGAAGTCCAAGACCCGAGAAGGGCATGATGTTGTGTTAAGAAAGTTCTTCGAGCGGATCAGAAAGTACATGATGCGTCTAAACCCACAAAAGTGTGCTTTTGGAGTTACAGCAGGGAAGATGCTCGGATTTATGATCACGCAACGAGGTATAGAGATAGACCCATCATAGATCAAATCCATCGTCGAAATGCCTTCCCCAAGGACCGAGAAGGACGTAAGGATTTTCTTAGAGAAGATTCTGTTCATCAGCCAGTTCACCGCTAAGTTGACCACTACCTACGAACCTTTATTTTGACTCTTAAAGAAGGGAACCAAGTTTCAGTGGGATCAATAGTGTCAAGATGCTTTCGATGCCATACGACAGTACCTGCAAAACCCTCTAGTTTTATCGCCACCAGAACCCAACAATCCTCTAATATTGTACCTATCAGTGATTGATTCAACAATGGGGTGTATGCTTGCACAAGAAAATGAAGCTACGGTAGAAAGAGCTGTGTACTACTTGCGTAAGAAGATGATAGATTGTGAGCGTCGGTACACGCCTTTAGAAAAAGACTTGCTGGGCGCTAGTTTGGGCATCCAAGAAGTTGCGCCATTACATGCTAGTATATCGAGTTGCTCTAATCTCAAGAATGGACCTGCTCAAATGCCTCTTTGAGAAGCCAGCACTGACAGGGAAGTTAGCTCGTTGGTTGCTCATGCTAGCTGAATTTGACTTATAACACATCACAAAAAGGGAGAGCCATTGCTGAATTTTTGGCCAACCATCCTATTGAAGGAGAAAAAAAACCTGAGTTTGAGTTTCCCGATGAACAAGTGCTAAAAATTGAGAAAGCTCTGTGGACCCTCTATTTTGTTGGAGCCTCGAACTAATATGGGTACGAGATAGGGATACTCCTCATCACCCTCGATGATTTTCATATCCCTTTGACTTTTAAGTTAAGTTTTGAGGTCACTAACAGTCAGATCGAGTATGAAGCTTGCTTAGCCGAATTGGAAGCTTCCTTAGAACTAGGGGTAAAAAAGTTGGAGGTTATAGGAGACTCAACTTTAGTCGTCTCCCAAGCAAAAGGAGAGTGGAAGGTTAAAGAAAAAGAGTTAACCCAGTATCACTGAGAACTCGAGCTGATGATCCCTTGTTTTGAGAGCGTAGTGTTCACTCATGTCTCGAGATTACAAAATAAGTTCGCCGACGCCTTGTTTACTTTGGCGACAATGATAAACATACCACCTGGGGTAAGGATGAGGCCTTTGGAGATTCAACAGTGGGATACACCCACAATTAGTAATGTCACCGTTACCCAAGAGGTTAATGACGGGCTACCATGGCATCAAGACGTTTAGAATTTCATTAAGAAGGGGGAGTATCCTAACTGAGTCGACAAAAAGGAATAAAGAGCTATTAGAAGACTCGCTGCACAGTTTCTAATCTACGGAGGGAGACTGTACAAAAGAGGATATCTGGGAGTCAATAAACTTTGTGTTGACACAGAAGAGGGACACGAGTTGATGAGAAAAGTTCACAGAGGAGTTTTCGGGTCTCACATGAGTGGGATGATGCTGGCTAAGAAGATACTACGCCAAGGATACTTCTGGATGACGATGAAAATGAATTGTCACCAATTCGTCCAGAGATGCCGAAAATGCCAAATGCACGCAAACCTTATGCATATACCACCATCTCAGCTTTATAACGTGGCCTCACCTTGGCCATTTTTAGTCTGGGGCATCGACGTGATAGGGAAGATCACACCCAAGGGATTGAATGGACACGAGTTTGTTCTCGTAGCAATTGATTACTTCATGAAATGGGTCAAAGCAGCCTCCTATTCAGTCTTGAGGGCCTCCTAAGTGGCCAGGTTCATCAAGGAAAATTTGATCTGTCGGTATGGAGTCCTATAGGAGATAATCTTTGACAATGACTCTCACAAACCAATGGAGCCATGGAAGCTGCAAATAAGAATGTGAAGAAGATTCTGCAGAAGATGATAGAAAGAAGCAAGGATTGGTTGGAAAAGTTGCCATTTGTGCTTTGGAGATAACGAACATCAATCAGGACTTCTAATAGATCAACACCGTATGCTTTGGATTATGGAATGGAAGTAGTTCTTCCTATAGAAT
>JAOTRH010104141.1:16985-47817 GCA_034768845.1 Heliamphora exappendiculata
AACATCAATCAGGACTTCTAATAGATCAACACCGTATGCTTTGGATTATGGAATGGAAGTAGTTCTTCCTATAGAATAATGGCTAAAAGTAATAATCTCGAGTTAGAATGGCAGAGGGACAGATTCGAAGAGTTGCTCTTGTTTGACGAAATGAGGCTTAGAGCGTTATTTCACATTCAAGGATATCAGAGAAGGAGAACTCGGGCATTTAACAAGAAGGTTAAGTCCCAGAACTTGAAGAAAGGCGACTTAGTCCTCAAAGGATCAGAGCCCCAATTTTCGATCCAAGGGGCAAGTTTAAGCCCAATTGGGTTAGACCTTACCCTATCAAGACCCTAATGTCAAGAGGTGCTGCTATTCTCATGGATTTAGATGGGAATGTTTTCTCCGCACCCATCAACTCGGACCAGCTTAAAAAGTTCTATCATTAAGAGAAAAACCCCTAAAAAGAAGAGTGTCAATACTTGAGTGTAAGCTGAGCCTCGAACTACGTTATGGCCTGATTCCCCTCTACGAGATACGTGGGCATATTCTGTCAAAAGTTCAGCCCAAACTTTTATTTGAAACTCCCCCTTTCGTAACCGTGTTTCCAGTAATAGATCATTGCAAAAGCTTATTTTAAGATTTTCCAATAAATTGGTTATATTACAAAAGCAAAAATTTGAAAGAACAATTTTAGAGATCACTGCGAACCAGAAGTGGAGAAACTTTCATCAAAACATTTTCCTAACTTACTTTCAATTTCAAAACAAGAGAGGCTCGCAAGTCCTCATCTTAAGAAACTAAATAGGGAAACAAGCAAGATATTGGGACACGGCAAAGTAGAGTCAAGTCATTCTCCTATTTGTATATCCACCCTGTCCTACCCTACGCTCTATCTCTACCTGCAGCTAAGCCTAGTAATCCTCAGAAAGTCCATTGTCAAAATCCCTAGCAACCGGTACCCTCAATCGAGAAGACCAAGCTCACTAGTATTGACTCAAGAAGGGGTCCCGATGCGTCGAACTGTACAGATGACTCACAGTAGTCTCGGGTCGGAGCTGAGTACGCTCGAATTGATGAAGGATGCGGCCAACTTTAAGCCGACCAACAAAACCCTTGACTGACCCACAGTTGCAGTAGTCATGCAAGATATCTTCAGCCAGGGGCATAGCCAGGATATGTCCTCTCCGGTCAGAGAACTCAGGTAGTCCTTCCAAGAAGCTTTAATCGAGTAAAGGCGATAAACCTGACGGTGGATGAAGGACTTCACACTGTAACATTCAGATACAGGCTTCTCTAGCAAGTTCAGCTTCTCCATCAGCCAAACCTAAGAGAACCAAGAAAAAGGAGAGCTAAGCAAAAAAAACCCAAGAGAAACATAGAAAAAATGAGAACTGAGTGGGAAAATTTGAGAGAATGATGAAAAAGGAGAGTAAAATAGAAAAATCAAGAGTAATGCAGAAAAAAGAGAGTTGAGTGAATACCTGTAGTAGTAGAGCACTATCGGTAAAGTATGGGGCACCCTCAGATGGACCACATCAAGACCAAGGAGCGTCTCAGCAAGGACTAATTAGACAGGATCCGAACCCTTATAGATCTGATGAGCCACATCCACTAAAGAAGAGCTAGCCTGCCCATCCGAAGGACCTAAGAGGAAGCAAGCTAGGAGACAAATACAAAGGGCATAGTGACGCTGAAGCTGGAAAGAGAAGTCGCGAAGAGACTCCCGAGGCTCAAAGCGGTCTATGATCCGTGCCATATCAAGGAATCCATCATGAGTAACGAGAGAAGGCTCACGTCTGGAATAGCCGCAGAGCTGCATCAACCTATCCTTGGGATTCGAGAAAGGGGTAGGAACTACAACCTCCTTTTGGCCCAAAATCTCAAGAATGGTGGAAAAGTCCTCCACCGTCGGACACAGCTCCTCGTATCCGAAATGAAATACATGCACATTGGGGTCCCACAGCTGGGCTGCTCATCGCAGAAGATGCCAATCAATCCTTATCATTCGCAAGGAGAATATCGCATCTAGGCCAAAGTGGAGGAAGTTTTTACGCTCAATTGGAGAGAAGTCGCCCATCCAAGCCAACGGGGAGTTGTTGTAAGAGTGGGCCATGAAGAAAGCAAGGAAAGTGCAAGATATCTAAAATAGTGGGGTCTGAAATAGTTACCCTTTTATAAAACCAGAAATGGAGGGAACCCACAGGATCTGCTCAAAGGTTCGCACCAAAAACTTTTATCACGGCTGCCATCTTTTTTCCCATGGCTGCCAACTTCATATCTCATGGTCGCCATGTTATTTTCCCAACTCCTATGGTCGTGATGTTCAAAGGTCTAGGACACAGACTTTTCTCTATGCAAGTTCAGGCTGCCATATCCAAAACCCATGGCTGCGAGTTCAACTCATGAATCATACATCATACACAATGAAATCAAGCATTCAAAAAAATAATTTTTTATAATAAAATAATCATAAGGCATCCATGATAATCAAAAGTATATACTAAAGGGCACGAATAACCAATCCATCAGAAGTAAAGTAACGTGTGTATGTATGTCGTGGCACGCAGGGCAAAAGAAGAAGCAAAGGTACGCATGCTCCATCCATTGTGTCTGTACAGTGTGTCGAGTATAGTATGTTAGTGTGTATTAGTGGGAGCATCAAGAGTCGTGTATCAGTGTATATTAAGAGTAGTGTACCAGTATAATGAACAAGAATATAGTATCAGAATGTATCAAATGAGTACGCAGGCCCAAGCAAGAATAGGCGCGCAAGGCTCTATGAACAGAGAAAAGTAAATCAGCAGATGGAAGCAGGACGATTACTCTCGCTGGGTCCTCTTCCTCTGGACCACGTTGCCATCCCAAAACGACTCCCCGGATGATGACCCAGTCTCCTCCGTCACCTCCTCCGAGTTAGTAGTAGTCTGCGCAGTACTAGAAGCCTGGGCACGAGATAAAGAAGCAATAGCAGTGGAATCCGATGTAAAGGTCCCAACAGAAGGTACAATAGGTATAACTAGAGCAGCAGGTGCCGTGTAGCCGCCACGAGTCATCGGCCCTCTGCCTCAACTACACTGAAAAAAGGAAAGGATCACATCAGATAACGGTTGATATGTATGAACAAGAAAAAATGTAGAAATGTAAGCTGAGTGAAGAAAGTACCGTAGCAGGGCCACCCCGGGGAGCAAGAGGCTCCATACCGTGGGCCTGAAAAGCGGCATCCTAGTGGTGAACCAAGACCCTCAACCTAGAGACAAGGTAAAGGCCCTGGTCACACCACTCTCGGGGCATCTGTCAAAGAAAAAAGATCAGAATCAGTATAATCAGATATTAGAGTCAGTACAACAAGGAACAAGAACTCGGTACGGTCAGATATTAGAGTCGGTGCAGTCATGCACGAAAGTCAGGCAATCAGATATAAATAGTAGTAGGAAAAGAAAGGAAGACAGATGTACCTGCTCCACACTAGGAGGGAGAATTATCTCCTGGGCAGCTAGCTCGGGGATATAGATCTGGTGAAGGTCCCCATCCACGTATGTATCTACTGTTCGTGGGAACTCAGGTTGAATGGGACCTGAGGCAGCGGGAGAAGGACCTCGTACGGAAGCATGGGCACCCATAGAAGGTATGGGCCTCTCTTGGACAAAGACCGTATAGTCACGATCCTCACCCTCGATCAGCGTAGCAGCATCAATGCCCATCATAGCACGGGAAATCTCAACCGTGTGGAGGGTGTTGGTCTAACGCGTCCCGACCAGAGGCATCCTCGGGATACATAAGTGATCATACCCCGAAGACTTCCGAACCACATGCTCGCTGAGGTACCACTCTCTACAGAATGACCCCTCAAGCAAGACGTGGGTCTTGGTAACCTCATGGCTCCGCATCAGGTCGGCACCAACACGCTCTTCCATGCCGACCCATATATCCCAGCGAACCTGTAAAGCAAGGAAACCTGTTAAAAAGCAGTATATGCAGAAAATGAGAAATGAAAATAGACTCAAGCACGAATAATGCACCCGATCGGGAGTGAGGGTGTTCAAAAAGTGGCGATCGTCGTCTATGTCCTTCCTACTGGGCTTTGTACCCTGATATCGTCTGGCCCATCGGAGTGCCCAAGGTATCATGAGAGGGTCATCGTAGGAGTTCACCGGCTGGCGCATGCTTAAGAACTCATAAGCCAAGAGTTGTAGAGAATCAAAAAAGGCATCAATACGGCTGGATTAGATATATAAGTAAGGAATTGAAAGATAAAGATAGAAAGCAAAGAAAAGAGACATACCTCCCAGATGTGCCAGTACCCGCCCATACTTAGATAAGTGGTCCTGGTGGTGGCACTCATGTACTTGTACAAAGTAGCCAATATAGCTCCTCCCGAATCATATATGCCGATCTGGTCCATCACCATCACGGCAGCGAGGTAGGGGAGGTGCACCCTATTCTCTAAGTTCAGGAATAAGGCTATCCTGAACATGTAGAGAAGGAATGCACACACCACCCACTCGAAGTGGTGGAACTCAGTAGAGATGACTGGGGAGGAGCTGGGTGTTAAATGGTATGTGTTGCGGTGAGTTTTGTGCTGTGAGATTAGTTAGAAGGTTAGAGTGTTTTGCTTCTGGGCCTTGGCTCATGGCATTCGTGCCACAGGTGAGAAGGAGTTCTTAGAGGAAGTCATCTCAGAGGGAGAAGAAGAGTTTGAAGAACAAGGTGAGTCCCAAGAGCACACGAATCCAGCTGATGCATTTTGAGGAGTTGAAGCTTCTGCTTTCGTTTTTATATTCAGATTTCTCACGTTTAGTGTAATTGTTGAAATTTCTTGGTGGAACTGTAATACTTATGTACTTTTGAACGGTTCAAAACTCGTTTATGATGTAATAACTAATGTATGTAAATATGAATGAATGGCGAGAATATCTCTTTATTTATATTTATGTATATCCTGACGTGCCCGGAGGACGGGGCGTCACACTTTGTCTTAGAGTGCTTCATTGTAGTTGGAATGTGTTGGTGGTGTTCCACCATCTCTCAGTTAAAGCAGTGAGGGTGAACTTGTTGTTGCTGGTCCCCTCCAGCGCTCTTACAAAGCCCTCGAAGCCTGCTTCATCCACAATCTCTCGGTAGTGGGGAGGCAGGACCATGTACCGCTGGAGCACGTTGGAGGAGCCGCCAAAACCTTGAATATGTGATATCACCTGAAATAAAAACAAAACAAACAAATCAATGAACAAAAACGACAACAAGAGCAATAATGGAATCAACGAGATAACAAAAACAATGACATGATCAAAGTGCGTGACAAGATAGTTGAAACAAACTAATGACAATCAAAACAAAATCAAAATAAATCTCAAAACCAACCTACGCAACCTAAGCCTTGATCTATTTTCAAATTTCCATTCTCAAAAAAAAGAGAGGGGGAAAGTTGTCAACATCTAATCAAATTCAAAGTTAGATTTCCATTCTCAAAGAACGAGGCTTAGAATAAAGGTTCCAGCGTCAAAATCTCACTCGTTTCATTTTTTGAATCCAAAATCTTGCCCCAGTCTCAAAACCGATGACGATTCAATCCAATCAAAACCAATTCGCTAGGATTCAACTTCAAATTCAACGGAAGCTTGACTTCACTCCTATTTTTCGACTTAAAATTCGATCTAAGCTCACTAACATAGTTTCACAAAACTTGAATTCAACCCCGTTTAAAATTCAAAGTTGAAGATAGATAAACTCGGCCTAACCCACCCCAACACAAAACTCAAACAATCAACTGATTCGATTGAAATGAAAATGTTGAAAAATTAATTTTCAATACGACTATCAACCATTTTTCTTTCAACCTAGTTCCTAATTTGGTCAAACCCACTACAAACTCAATTTCAAAAACTCAAAACGGTTTCCATTTCATCTCAAAATTAGTGGACTTAACCAAAATTTTGGCTCAACCAAAAGAACGAAAAATGTAAACCCCAATCAATCAATTTCAAGTTCTATTTGGCTCCGTTTTCAAGAATTCATCAATTTTGTTTGAACTTCAATTCGGCTTCAAATCAACGCCCTAAATCTTAAATTCATTTTCTTAGATCAACCTAGTCTCTAAGTTTGTTTCAAACGCGTCCTAGACCCACGTTTTAACATTTCAAAATTTTCCCAAGTTTCCTAAAATTCAATTCATCTGACATTTCGCACGGATTCATTCTAAAAATTCAATTCAGTTAGCCCCATTTTAAAAAAGAAGACCTAACTCAGAATCTTGAAAATCAATCCCAAAATCCAAATCTGCCAATTCAACTTCAAAATCCTTTTCAGTTTGTCGTCGAGATCCTAAGTTTGTTCAAAGGTTTATTAAATCTAAAATTCATTTTTATCCAACTTCAAAAGTTCCATTGAAAGTCCAGAATTTCTTCCCGTCCAAGAGCAAAGGTTCATCCAATTCGAGTCAAGGTCTAAACCTAGTTAAGTATGATATTCCAAATCAACTCCAATTCAAATCTCAATCCCGAGCTCCAAATCAATTTAATCCAAACGGCCGTTTCAATATAAATATTCAAAACATCTAATGTAATTCAATATTTAAGTTCAATGCAATTAATATCGGAACAAAAGTCAACCAATGAAATAATTCAAAACCTCGGCTTACCTCAAGGTTCCAGGATGAAAGGTGATTCTCACAATGTCGTAGGAGGATCTCGCGCTCCGTAATCATGTCAGAGATGATGAAGCGCTTCATGGACTGTCACGTCCCAAACTTCAGGCCACGTGAATCACCCAGAAATAACCAAACATACACTAATCCCGAGAATACACTCTCAAAGTAAACCATACATGCATTATATAAAAATGTCAAACGACAACCTTACACGGCTCCAACGTCCGAAAATATGTTATAACATACATGTAACAAAAGCTAACAAAAAGGAAGACTACACTCTTCCGCCCTCCAGCACCTCCAGATCAACCTGCGTGACCGGTACCTGAAAAAAAGAAAAATCTCACACCGTGAGCCAAAGCTCAGTACATTCTAAACAGCATAAGCAGTATAAGCTAAATATGCTCGGTAAAAGAAGTGCAGTTTTTGACTCTCTTTCAAGCCATGAAAACGATTTAAAAACAGTTTTAGATCACGACTCACCAGAGCCTGAAAATCATTTTCACATGCAAGGGAAAGCGATGATACAAACCATGTTTTGTTTTACTCATCAGAGTTTTAAAAACAAATGTAGTATTACGACTCCCGCATGCCGTTAATATAGTGTTTCGACTCCCACAGGCCGATAAAACAGTTTTAATAAAATTGATCTATCCATCCCAATATGCAATACATGCAATCCATGAAACACATGCCTCCTCAAGACCTCATTTCAGCCTTCGGATACCACATACACACAAGTGCCTCGTCAGGACCTCGTTTTAGCCGACAGAGCGCACATACCGACTCCTCCAGCCTACCTCAACACCGGCTTTCCCAGCCTATGTCAACCACCGGCTTTCAAAGCCTACCTCATCCACCGGCTGTCACAGCCTATCTCAAACATCCACACACGCACACATGTATCATCAACCAGGATTTACATCTACTGGATCACAAATTCATCTAAACCATATCATACACATATGCAAACCTAAAACATGATTTAAAGCATATAACCATGTATCAACACGACGTTCCACAAACCACGTCACATACCTATAAAACTCTAGGTTTTTAAGCATAAAACACGTTACACATAACGATATCACCTCATGTAATTCACTTACATATTTCGTACATAAATAAACAGTTATAAATGTACAAGTAGTTATAAAGGCACGTAGCCACATATAATCTGACACCACGACGCCACCCGTCACATAACCCAACATCCACACACCTGGACCTACGACGTTCACACGCGCCAACACGATCAACAAACCTACATAACTCGACCTAACAAAAGGCCAACACCAAACCCACAACCGTGGTTCTTATCAAAACCCCACACCTCCCGTGCATAACCATCACGCACGTGACCGTGCTACAACACCCAAAACCTAATCTTGCACGTCAACCCGAGGACAGCATCTAAACAAACACCCGGGATCACAACACGAACCCCCGAAACCACCATACGACTAGCCGAACCCCAAAAGGAATCCACAGGTATTTAAATCAAGCAATTCCCATAAATTAATCAATTGAATACCATAAGACACCAATCAGAAACCCAGGAACCAACCCAAAATCACAAACCAACAGCTCACAGGTTCAGTCGACCAAACCTAATCCCCCAGTCGACCGAACACCCTACAAGAAACCATAAAACGCAAACCCACACGGTTCAGTCGACTAGACCCATAGGTTCAGTTGACCGAACCCCAAAACCAGACTTTAGTCGACCGAGCCACGGTGAAAAATGATTCCGAGCTACGGGTTCAACCCTCTAGGCCTCGAATCAACACTTCTGAACACTGATTCAACAACCGTGAACACTCACACATCTAGGCCTAGCACCGAGATCTCAAAAGAAACTCCCGACATCTGATTCCATCCATAGAAATCGCCAAAATGAGTTTTATACCCCAAAAACCAATTTTGATACAAAGTCAGATCTACGGAGATCTAACTGGTAAAAAGACACCTGATTACCCATAGCACCCTTATACTACATACATGTCTAGAATCCTACCTTGGTGAGTTTAAAACTCGATACCTCAAACCACGTACAAAATCGAGCTTCATCGGAATTGAAATATGACCTGATGGTTGCGTAGCCCACGACGCTAAAAGCAAGGATCCGCTATTGGATCGCTGAAAATCGAGCCTTGGGCCCCTGAGAACTTAGAGGGAAGGCAGAGAGAAAACAGGAAGCTTAGTGGAGAAGTTTTGAAAAATATCTTTATGAAAATATCTAACTCCAGTTATTTATAGGTCTCCAAAATATCTTTTTGAAAATTTTTTGAGATCCGCACCACAACGGCCCACGGCCCCGGGAACCTACCCCGCCTGCATATCTAAGCCCGATCATGCATCAAAAGCATTAAAAACATACTGCAATGAAAACACATAACGCGCGTCCGAAAATGCCGAAAAAGAAAACGGGTCAGGGTCTCACAACTCTATCCCCCTTAAAGGAATTTCGCCCCCGAAATTCAACTCAAGGCCAAAACAAAAAGCCGTCGATCGCAACCGACATAGGCACACGGGATGGTCAGCCAAACCATTCCTAGGATATAGTCAAACAAGGTTATGCATCCTAGACAATGGCCAACTATCTCACAGACATGGGATCTACCACCCATCCCAACCCACATCATCACCAACCACTGACTCAACACAGCACACCATCCACAGGGTCCATCACTTACTCCCAAACAGATACGATATGAAACTGGCCCAAAGCCTGCAAACCCAAAAAGTACCTCTACTCGCTGAAGGCATATCAACATCCTCCGGCACGACTGGTGCTCTAGATGAACCGCGAGTTGTAAGAGAATACACTCGGGGCAACCCTACTCTGTCCTGACCACCAGTACTCGGCACTGTCGGCTGTCTCACCGACTGAGTTAAAGTTCCCCAGTCTGTCGTTTGGGAAACCTAGACTGTAGGAGGCTGCTGTCTGTACGCAGCTGAACCTGGCACATGCGAACCCACTGGTGTGTACTCTCCACTCGGTGCGCTGCCTCCCTGAGGACAATTCCTACGAATATGTTCGGACTGTCCACACCCATAGCAAACTGGCGGCTCCCTCCCCTGCTGCTGCACTGGTGCCAAACTCTGGGATGGCCTTGGCTGTAAGCAATCTGCCGCACGATGTCCGGGTTGCCTGCATCGAAAACATGTCAACTCCCTCTGCTCCGGCCTCCCAGACGAAGCCACAGATGGTGATGGTGCTGAAAACTGCTGTGGTCCAGATGGGTAGAAGCTAGAACCAGAGGACCTCTGCCTCTTACTGGAGCGTCCACCTGTCTGCGCCTCTACCCCACCCTGTGAGGTCCTGGTCTCCCTCGATGCTTGAGTCTCAGTTAAAGCATTCGCAACCCTCGCTGCTACCTCTACCAACTATCTGAACACACGATATCCCATCACAGCTACTCGCTCCTCAATCGTCGGCCTCAGACCCCGCTCAAACCTCATCAAAAGCAACTCATCTGTGCACTCTACCTCTGGTGCAAACCGAGATAAGCTTGTAAATCGGGCCTCATACTGCATGATGTCCATGGTCCCCTAGGTAAGAGAATAGAACTCCTCCCTACATAAGTCCCTCCTCGAAGATGGGAAATATCTCTCTAGAAACACTCCCGTAAAAGCTGCCCATGTGGCCTCCACTGTGCCCCTGGCATATCTCCACCATGCATGAGCAGCACCCCTTAGCTGAAAGGTGGCAAAGGAAACTCGTATCTCATCCTCCACAATTTGCAATGTGTCCAGAATCCAAGTCGTCAGCTCCAACCACTCCGTCGTCATAGGAGGATCAGGATCTCTTGCAAAAGTAGGCAGATCCATACGCCGAAACTCCCGCATCGTAGCTGTAACCCTCGCCTCAGGCATCGCCCCCCTCTCCCTAACAGGCTCACCCTTAGCAACCAGCTGCTGGATAGAACCAACCAGCACACGCAACAGCTCCGTCACGTCCATCGGTCCCTGGGGAGCATTAGCATCCCCAGCATCAGGGATAGGAATATCCCCTTGGCCAGCACGGCCATGAACTCGACCACTGCCTCGCCCTCTCCTCGCCGACATCGCGTCTATAAGAAAGCAAAACGACATATAAGAAGCATCACATGGCATGAACGTAAACGCTAAACACTTAGCATGCTATCACATAGCCACATAGGTTCATGTTAAACAACTCCACATATACCGAGGAGAACCAATAAGAATGATACGTCAATTTGGATAACATACTCAGATTCCCTTATAGAAATCACGTCAGCTAAACGCGTTTCTAACTTGGTTCCCAAGTTTGTTAATCCAAACGGCCAAAGGCAAGACTATCACTCCTAAGATTCAATCCCCATGCTCACATATACACATTGTCCACATATCTAGCATGCTGGCACGATCATATTATCAAAGCGTGTAAACACATGCAATCAAGCACACACAATCAACCTCACACGGGAGCGCACCCCTTTCCACGACTCATAGGTATTTGAACATAAAGCTCTGATACCAATTTTTCATGACCCAAACTTCGGGCCACGTGAAACACCCAGAAATAACCAAACATACACTCATCCCGAGAAAACACTCTCAAAGTAAACCATACATACATTATATAAAAACGCCAAATGGCAACCTTACACGACTCCAACGACTGAAAACATGTTATAACATACATGTAACAAAAGCTAACAAAAAGGAAGACTACACTCCTCCACCCTCCAGCACCTCCAGATCAACTTGCGTGACCTGTACCTGAAGAAAAGCAAAATCCCACACCGTGAGCCAAAGCTCAGTAGATTCTAAACAGCATAAGCACTGTAAGCTAAATATGCTCGATAAAAGAAGTACAGTTTTTGACTCTCTTTCAAGCCATGAAAATGATTTAAAAACAGTTTTAGATCACGACTCACCAGAGCCGAAAAGCCATTTCCACATGCAAGGAAAAGCGAGGATACAAACCATGTTTTGTTTTACTCATCAGAGTTTTAAAAACAAATGTAGTATTACGACTTCCGTAGGCCGTTAATACAGTGTTTCGACTCCCGCAGGCCTATAAAACAGTTTTAAGAAAATTAGTCTATCCGTCCCAATATGCAATACATGCAATCCATGAAACACATGCCTCATCAGGGCCTCATTTCAGCCTTCGGATACCACATACACACAAGTGCCTCGTCAGGACCTCGTTTTAGCCGACAGAGCGCACATACCAGCTCCCACAGCCTACCTCAACACCAGCTTTCCCAGCCTATGTCAACCACCGACTTTCGTAGCCTACCTCATCCACCGGCTCTCACAGCCTACCTCAAACATCCACACATGAACACATGCATCATCAACCAGGATTTACATCTACTGGATCACAAATTCATCTAAACCATATCATACACATATGGAAACCTAAAATAGGATTTAAAGCATATAACCATGTATCAACACGACGTTCCACAAACCACGTCACATGCCTATAAAACTCCAGGTTTTTAAGCATAAAACACGTTACACATAACGATATCACCTCATATAATTCACTTACATATTTCGAAAAAGAAAACGGGTCAGAGTTTCACATGGACGGCCTCCGTAGCTGGTGGTTCACTGAGTAATAGGTCTCGGGATTAAAGACCTTCGGCATCCCAGAAACACCACCACTCTCTATGTCATCGTCGCCACCCGCAGCCACCACGTTGCAGTCGCAGTCGCCTGAGTAAATGGTGCTCCAGGCGACTGCAACAACACCACCACTCTCCCCCACCTGCGGCTTTCCTACCGTTGCTGCCTCCTCCAACAACACCACCATTACCGCCGGCCCCCGCCCCACCTCCTCCACCGGCGCTTCCACCTTCCTCTTTGATAAAGCAGAAATCGATACCCTCCATTATCAAAAACACAACTAAGATGAAGGTAAAAAGGAACATGGTTTCGAGAGAGAGAGAGAGAGAGAAAGAGGAGAGAGAGAGAGAGAGAAAGAGTCAAGAGAGAATATGAGAGTGAGAGAGCCGAGAGAGAATGATGCCAAAACTAGTTCGCACGAATGATTCTTTCGAACTGTCATAGAACTTATGCTTTGTCATCAACCTCGCGGCCGCGAGGTCTGAAGCTTTTAAATATGATGGCCAGAACAACTTGACCCTTGCCACAACATATTCTTCTAACGGCCGTAACTTTTTTCGGAACGTTTCTCACTCCCGCGGCGCTTTTATATTCAGGCTGCCATTTCCCTAGGGCAAAATAGTTTAGGCCATAACTTTAGAAAGTCATGGCCAATGTGTTTTCTCATACCCCACCTTTTTGAACCTTTGAACTACCCTCATGTGGGTTTTGAATGAATCAAAGACCCTTTTGGCCCCTCTCCACGTTCTAGATGCCCCTTTGAGACTCTTGGGTCCTTACATTACCTAAAATTGATAAATTTACCACTCCGGTCCTCCTCATGACCTTAAAATGACCATTCAGTCCTCTTCATGACGTTAAATTGACTCCACAGTCTTTTCATGATCTAAAACTGATATTTACCTTTGGTTCTCCTCATGACCTTAAACTGATTCACCGGTCCTTGCACAATCTAAAAATTTCTGTTAGAATGTCCGGTCCTCTTCATGACCTTAAACTAACCTTTCAATTCTCTTCTTGACCTTAAAACTGACTCATCGGTCCTTTCATGACCTAAAACTGATATTTACCTTCAGTTCTCCTTATGACCTTAAACTGATTCATCGGTCTTCGCATGACTTAAAACTGCCCTTAGCATCTTCGATCCTTCTCATGACCTTAAACAGATTCATCGATCCTCGCACGACTTAAAATTGCCCTTAGCATCTTTGGTCCTCCTCATGACCTTAAAACTGACTATTCGGTCCTCTTTTAGACCTTAAACTGACTCCTTGGTAATTTCATGACTTAAAACTGATATTTACCTTCATGGTGCCAGGATTTAGGGTTTTGGTTCAAAAATAAGGAAATTCAAGAAATATTTAGAAAATACTTTAACATCTTAAAAACCAAATTTTGAAAACCCCTATTGTGAAAAATGGAGTCGCAACTTGGTTTTTGAGAAAAACCAAGAAAAACAAAATGAGCCACTGATCCTTTAAAATGGTAACTAGAGAAAACAAGGATTGGAGGGCTAAGGTACAAACTAGGGAAGGTGCTAGGCACCCTGTTCGTCCAACCATGAGATTGGCCTCTACTAATTATCATTGGTTCTTAATTAGATTTCTCAAGTGCAAACAAATACAAAATATAGAGGCAAGAAAAGAATATCCAAAATCAAATAAGAAAAATACATAACATATATATATAGAATGCCAAAAGAAACAAGTAGTAAGAGAAAATTCTAAGTCTTACGGTGTACAATTTCTAACTAAATGATATATGGAGCAAATCACATGCAATATCACCAAATAACCTAAAAAAGTTACACTAACATGAGTTTAAACAAAATAAACAAAAACATGTTCCAAAATCCTTAAACGTTAACTAAATGTGGATTTCATGCTAATTATTAATATAGTGAGCAATAAAAGATGGTTCTAAAAAGAAATTAAACTATGAAAGATCTACCACGAATTTCATCAAAATATAACAAAATATAAGAAATACTATGTAAATGAAATTAAGCTAATATCAAAGATTTACTATGAATTTCATATTAATGATCAACCAAATAAAAATAAAATAAAATTAAACTTATGAAAGTAATGATTACTACATAACGATGTAATAATTGCTATTTAACTAGAAAGTGCTAAGATACGGACGAAATATTAATGATTACGACTGTATAAATGTTGGTGCACCAAATATAACAATTACGATATTATAATCGCAATTGCAAAATATATTGGCACTAACTTGATAAATTAGGAAATAACAATATTTTAAGTGCAGGTGTGCAATGTGAACAAAGTGAAATTAAGATTACTTGGATGGTGATAAATATTAACCTAAACTAATCATGCTTATCATAGGTAATCAAATGCTTTCAATTCAACAAACTAAATAGAATAGCTAGATCACTACACAAGCGTCATAAAGGGTTAATGTTAACTCGACCACTCCAGAAGAGAAAAGATGGAGAAAAAAAGGTGAGGGATCTAGATAAAATACCTGAATCACTACTATCTGAGGTATCCTCAAGTCGGGGGAATGGTGATCAGTAGTCCAATCCTCGGGCAACGTTTTAATCCAAGTGTAGAGGTGAGTCGAGAATCTAACAGGGTATCGGTATCGGTGGTCGTCCTCTTAGTGCTTGGCAAAGTATCAGTTCTCAAAATTCGTCGCCTTTCGACCTGTCAAAACTTTGATATCAGAATTGCCCTCCCAAAATCGTACCAGAGGTACGGTATTTATAGAGTTCATCAACTAATGAGGTACTGGCATGTTTCGGAATACGTCAGGCCTTTTGAAGTCGAGGGTCGCCAGGTATGGAGTTGGCGGTCGCTACAAATTCAAAGCTTCCAAGGGTTTCATATGGCGGTTGCCACAATGAAGTTTGCGACCCCAAGGTTCAAAGATGGCATCTGCTACATTGGCTAGGGTTTCCAAAAGGTTCTTGTAATGGTCACAGCAATCAAAGTTGGCAGTCTCAAGTTCAACGTTGGCGGTTTAAGGTTTGGACAATGTAGGTTCACTGGTTTGAAGGTTTTGTTCATTTGGCTAGGATACTAAGCTTAGATCATTTCTCGAGGATCATTCTGAAGTACTATTCCACTTGATTTCATCATAAAAAACACTTGGACCAACCTAAGATTCGACGGGATCAAATTATAGTGTCTACAACCTTCGGTCCTCCTCATGATCTTAAACTGATTCACCGTTCCTCGCACAATCTAAAATTGCCCTTAGCATCCCCGGTCCTTCTCATGACCTTAAACTGACTCCTCAGTCTTTTCATGACCTAAAATTGATATTTACCTTCGGTCCTTCTCATGACCTTAAAATGACTCACTGGTTCATGCATAACCTAAAAATTACCCCCACAATTAGAATGTTCGGTCCTCTTCATGACCTTAAATTGACTCGATAGTCCTCGCATGACCTAAAAATGCCCCTTAGAATGTTTGGTCCACCTAATGACCCTAAACTGACTCTCCGATCCTTCTCATGACCCTAAACTGACTTCCTAGTCCTGTTCATGACCTTAAACTATTTGTTGATGATTTTTTAGTCAGTGTTGCAACCTTAAATTTTGTATGATTACATTATACCTGTTTGCACCATATCGTATCTGCCATGCATCATGATCAGCCTGTTTTCATCATATGCATTGCCCTACGAACTACGACCGGTCTGATCCCTTGCAAAGGGGTACGCGGAAAGCTCGATGGAAATTTGGGCTCGCCCACGATTTCCTGCATATTTTGTTTGTGCCTAAGATTGGCGGCTTATTGAATTGGTTTATCTCTGGAGCTTTGACAGTACTTGCGCCACAAGTTGCTGCAAGCTCTGTTAAAGAGAGGTAATAGTAGACACCCTAATTTGACCATGCCGAATCTTCGACGCTTATCTCGAATGTGCTCCGATGAAGAAAAAATGAGAATTACGCTCAAAGAAACTCCCACATAAGCAAAAATCATGAATTCAATTCAAAACCCAAGAAAACCACCAAAAACCTTTAGGCCGTGACATTCCTTTCCTCACAGCTGTAGACACCCCAATTTGACCCCGCCTAATCTTAGGCGAATCCGATGATGAAAACAGGTGGATTAATGCCACTGTACGATCCTCGAAAAGTGATCCAAGCGCGGTATTTGAACCTGGAACCTTCAAACCAATGAAATTTTGTCAAACCATCGAAATTTGCTGCCCAAGTAAGGCGACCGCCAACTCTCATCATGGCGCCCGCCATAGAACTTTGTAGAAACCCTAGCCAAAAGTGGCGACCACCAGCTTTCATCATGGCGACTGCCAACTTTCATTGTGGCAACCGCTATAGAACTTTGTGGAACCTTTCAAAAACATAGCGACCACCTACTTTCATAGTGGCGACCGCCAACTCCAAATGGCCTAACGTGTCCCAAAACGTGGCAACACCTCATTGGTTGAAGAATTCTATAAATACCGTATCCCAGCGTACCTTTTCAGTACGAATTTTGAGTGAGAGAGACTCTGCCGATATATCGAGCGATCCCGAGCTCCGACGCCAAAACCCTGCCAAACCTTCGACTGACGTTGAAGTCTTGTTTGGATCACCACCCGAGGATTGGCCCATTGAAGCACATTCCTGACTTGAGGATTCCACAATTCAAGTACCTTGTTTGGATCCCCGGTCCTTCTAACCCTATTCTCTCTGTTTGGGGTGATCGGGTTACATTTAATTTCAATTTAAGCACTCTTTCTTATTTACATAGTTAATCTTGTCCTTATTTAAATGCTTTCATTTAGTTTAATCCTTTAATCTGTTGCTTAATTCACACATTCACACTAAGCACATTGTCGTTTTCTTTAATATATTCATCAAATTAGTACTAATATAATTAAACGATACGACAAAACAATATTGATATTGTTGTAATTCAAAGCACTTATATTAAAATAGTTATAATCGTAAATATTATACCCATTTAATTCTAGCATTTGTCTTTTTCTCATTTTCTTTTCTTTTACGCTAATTTAATGTTCTAGCATTCATTTTCTTTCATTTTTCTTTAGTTAGTCTAATTTTCCTTATAATAGCATTTTATTTCATTTTCTTTTTTTTTTCTTTTCTTGTAACACTAGTTTAATGCTCCATTTTATTTTATTTTTTAAGCTTAATATTTTTTTTAAATCCCATTTTCTTTTCTTTGATACTAATACTCTATTTTATTTTCTTCTATTTCTAACTCTTATTTTCTATCTTTTTTCCTTTCTTTTAATGTTAATGTAGTTTTTTTTGCTAACATTTTATTTTCTTTTTCTTCTCTTTCATCACTAGCTTTAAATCCCCTTATAATGTCCTATTTTCTTTTTCTTTTAATCTTCTCTTTACTAACTTTAGTATTTCTTTTCTTTAATGTTAATACCTATTTTTCTTTTAAAACTCCATTTTCTTTTTTTTAAAAAAAATTTATTTTCTTTTCATAACATTTTATCTCATCATATCTTTCTTTCTCTTTATTAAACCCAAAAATCATAAAAAGTCATTTAAGGTAGTTTTCACCGTTAAATGTAATTTTCTTAAAATGAGAATAGCTAGGTGAATAGTTAAGTTTTCTTTTAGTAAATGAACATTTTCTAACCTTTTCATTATAACATATTTTTCTTTCATTAATCTTTTTTTTTGTTTTCTATTTCTTTAAACCTTTAATTTCTCTTTTTCATATAGCCCTTATTTTCTTTTGTTAGTAAGTTATCTTTTAATATAAATTTTTTATGCATCTTTACATTTAGTATTAAATGCTTATCTAATGTATGTTTATGCATGTTTTGGTTATTTTATTTAAATGCATGTTTAGAATAATTTAGCTTATTTTTGTAGCAAACTCATGTTTAGGTAATTTTAGTATCTTTTAGTATATTTTGTTCTTTTAGGAAAATCATGATAGTTAGCTTATTTTTGTGAAATCGCATGTGAATATGTTCCATGTATCCTTTTAGTTAGAAATTGTATGCCTTAGGATTTAGGATTTTACCTCTTTATTTGTTTTGATTTGGAGTGCTATGTACATTTGTTATGTATTTTTCTTATTTGATTTTGGGTGTTCCCTCTTCGCCTCCACATTCTTTATTTGTATGCATTTGAAAAATTCTATTAAAGAAAAAATGATGATTAGTAGAGGTCAATCTTATGGTTGGGCGAACGGGGTGCCTGACACCTTCTCCGATTCGTACCTTTGCCCCCGAATCCTCTTTATCTAGTTAACGTTTTCAAGATCAGTAAGCCATTTTCGTTTTTCTTAGTTTTTCTGAAAAACTAAGTGGCCACTTTATCTTCAATAAAAATAGGTTTTCAAAATTTGGTTTTCAAGGAGTTAAAGTATTTTTCAAAATATCTTTTGAATTCCCTAGTTTTTGACCCCATAAATCCTAACGCCACAGTATTTTCTGGCGACTCTGCTGGAGACTGGTTTATAAAATCAAATAAGAGAACTAGACTTAAAAACATAATTGGTTTTTAATAAAATTTCTCATTTGCATTTTCGCATGCGTATGCATTGTTCTTCAACCTCCGGCTTGGTCGACTCGATGCTCTGAACGTTTATCTGTTTTGGGGATTGTTGGGAAGACGGGCAACCCTTGCTGACTGTACACTATCATAGGTGCAGTAAAAGAGTTCGGACGTACTGTTTGACCATGTCTTGCACCACTCCAGGCATGTGAGGTATATACCCGGCTCTATTCAGAAGGTACCCTGTTCAATTGATCAAAATCGGCCTTTTGTATATAGTGAACTTAGAACCCCCCCTAATTAGGTGCTTCTAACCCTAATAGGATTATGTGTTTTTCTTTATTGTATATTTTGATTGTATATTGTTAGGATTATTTGTTTGGATTAGACTAGTTCTTTTCCCAGGTTCGGCCCGAATTTTCTGTTATCCTTTGATTAGATTAGTTTTTCGCCTTCGGGTTTTTACCCGGGTTTCATCCTTCACCCTGTTAAGTTTTTCACGCCATAATTTTCTTCCCAGGGTCATGCCCGTGTTTCATTTTAACACCTCTAGGATAGTCTCTCTCTCCTCTGGGTTCTTCTCGGATTGTCAGTTCTTCCCTGTTATTGTATTGGGTTTCTTCCTGGGGTCATGCCTGTGTTTCGTTTTGGACCTTTAAGATCATTTCTCCCCCTTTCGGATTCTTCTCGGGTTCCTAATTCTATATCCCATTTTTAGTCTAGGCTTGCTTTCTTCAAACCCCTTTCTTTCGACCTATGTGAGAAAGTTTTGTTTTTTTACCATTATGCTGCCGGTTTTCCTTTAGACTCATAGGTCGAACCAGCCTCTTGAGGGTTAGAATAGTCTTTTTACCGGAAGGCCGTCCGCTTAGATAAAATCTTTTCTCTAGAACTTGGTTGATCTATCCCCTTTGGTTCTCATCCTAGGTTTTCAGATGTTCAGTTGTTATGCTGGTGGTATGAGCCTGACAGGGGCATTATTTCAGTTTCTGTTGTTTTGGGTATTTGGGATATTTGCTGTCTGTTGTATGAATTCTTTTGAAAAATATCTAAGACTGGTTATTCTGCTTGTGGGATTTAAATTTTTCTGTTAGTTACCATTGATCCGAAATGAGTACAGTCGACACGAGTTTGGGTAAGATCAGAATCAGGCAGACTTTGTAGAGTTTTCGAATCAACAGACGTGGTAGAGAATAAAGTTAATCTAACAGCCCTAGTGAGGGCTATTACCGAGATACAGCGGGCTGTGGAGCAGCAGACCGAAGCTCAAACTCAATGTCAGGCATAGTTACAAGAAATTCAGGCCCGTATGCTCGGTGTGAATGGGCAGCCAGACAATATGAATGAGAACGACAAAGATTTTTGGGATGACAACCAAGGACCAGAGATACCGTAGGTTTTTGTACCCCCTTGGGTGCCCACCCGATTGTGGTAGAAGATGAAAACACCGCTCAGTCTAGGGATTCTGCGTTGGCAAAAATAATTGACCGAATGAAAAAGGTGCCGAGGAAAGCTAAAGGAGTAGAAGAATATATGCTGGATGTAGGTGATTTGTGCTTTTTCTCAGATGCAAAACTACAAGATAAGTTCAAGATGCCAGAAATGGAAAAGTTTGACGGCACTGGGGATCCCCATATCCCCTTGAGAATGTATGTTGGCACCCTCTCCCTCATGGGGATCGATGATCAGCTTAAGGCCCAATTGTTCTATCGATCGCTTTCTAGGGCTGCGCAAAGATGGCTTCTCTCTCTAGAAGTGGCCAAAACAAGAATATGGGAGGACATAGCTACCGCCTTCATTAGTCAGTACAGCTACAACGTTCAGCTAGACGTCACTACTCGAGAGCTCAAAACGACCCGACAGGAGAACTGAGAGTCTTTTGTTGCTTTTTTGACTCGGTGGAGGGGCAAGGCAGCCAAGATGACAAACTGGCCCTCTGAGAAAGAACAAGTAAGGATAGTGGTGAAGAACCTGCAGTCCCAGTTGAAGCGTTATTTGATCACGCAGCCACTCTCTACATTCGAGCAGTTGTTTGATGCTGGGGTTCAGATAGAAGATGCAATCTAATATGGGGATATTGAAAAGACCGAGCCAAGACAGAAGCCCAGAAGGATTTTCCCCACAAATAACCAGAACCAATCCACTACCACCAACCTCGTGTCCCGCTCAAACGAGATAAACCTGCTGAATCCATCCTCTTCCGCCCAGCAGTCTAAAAATGCCCAATAATAAGATAACATCAAACAGCAATAGAGGTCAAGGAGGGTGTTTACTCCCCTCAACATTTCTTTATCCACCGATCTGAATCGACTCATCGAGAAAGGGCTCATCAAACCATTAGACCCCATGCCTGTACCCGATCCCCTGCCACCAAGATACAATGCCTCTTAATACTGCGCCTTCCATCAGGGTCACAGGCATTTAACTGATAAATGTATAAGGCTCCGACATGAGATCCAGAATCTCATTGAAAACAAAGTGATCCCTCCTCCATCAGCCACCCCAAAGCCGAACGTCACAACCAACCCATTGCCAAATCATGCCAGGGAGACTGGGGTAAATTACATGTCTTTAGGGGAATCGGAGGATCCAAGTCAGCACATTTGCTCAGCACACCTACCCTGCCCTCATGTTTCAATAACTGAGAACCAAACAGTATGCTCATTCATGATCATTAGAGGCAGTCGAGACAGGATGGAAGAATAGAATGATGATGCCTGGGAATGGTATCGATCAATGATCCAAATCTACCAACAAGAGGAGGAGCGCAATGAAGAGGATGACTGACCATTGGATTACCCGACTCGACCTTATGGGTTCGGCCATGTACTTGATGGAATCACCCTTCCCTGACTTTTTGAGGAGGAAGTACACGTTGACGACATGCAATTCTATTGGTTGGTCAGGATTGTGTTGAAATCTGATGGGACTGAATGGACTATTTTTTAGGCCGCTCAGGAGCAGCATGTGAACTTTATTGAAGAGGACAGCTGGGAGGAGATTGACAATACATGGGCTATCGAAGATGACGAGGAAAGAAGGGAAAGGGCAGCCATTAGTGACCTAAGTGGCTTATGGGAATTCGAAGGCCCTCTGCTCGTAAACGAAGTAAGACAGACTGATAATGCGATGCCGGGATTATGGGATCCCGAAGACGGCGTGAAAAACCTAACCAGAAGTGGACAACACTTTAAGCCAGCTCAGTTAAAGAGAGGACAGCCAGGTGGAAAGGGGAAAGATACAGAGCAAGAGGGGGAGAATGATGCTGTGCTGAGACAGTTTAAAAAGACGCAGGCTAACATCAGTATCTGGGGCTTATTGATGGCATCGCACAAGCATAGACAAGCTATCTTAAAAGTGTTGAACAAGGCCAGTGTCTCGATAGATGCAACCCCCGACCAGTTTATTAGACTTATTCTACCAGCCGCCGAATCGAAAGTCATTTCCTTTTCTGATAAGGATTTGACCGCTGAAGGAAAAAATCACAACAAGCCGCTTCACATCACCGTCAAGTGCCTAGAAAAATAGGTCCCGGTAACCCTCATTGATAATGGGTCTGCCTTGAACGTTTGCCCATTGAGAATGGCTGTCTGCTTAGGGATGAGGCCATACCAGTTCACTCCCTGCAATCAAGGGGTGCGAGCCTATGACAACACAAGAAGGGATGTACTATGACTGGTGTCATTTGCCATTTTAGTGGGACCACTGGAGACATCAGTTGAGTTTCACGTGCTAGATGTTTCGATCTCCTTCAATCTGCTGTTGGGCAGGCCGTGGATGCATGACCAAAATGTCCAGGCAGTACCATCTACCCTTCACCAAAAACTGAAATTAATAAAGAACGGAAAAGTTTTGACAATTCATGGAGAAGACATTATTCACCCTCTAAAAGGAGGAGAGGGCACAACTCTGCTAGAAGTTCAACATAGTGAAGATGATGTGTTGCTAAGTGGTTTTCAGTTCGATGAAGCACACGCTATTTATACATTAATGAATGAAGAAGAAAGGTATGTTAACCCACGAGCTTTAATGATGATGAGAAAAATGTCCTTTTTCCCTGGCATGGGATTAGGACGTAAGCAACAGGGAATCCCGGAACCCATTCAAGGAAGGGGAAGATTTCCTGTAATGTGGCTTTCCAGAGCCATGGATCGATGAAGAGACCAATCAAAAGCTGCCGGGGTTGGAGATCTTTCTTAGCCACCAAATGTCTGACACGGAAGAGGAGGAAACAATGGAAGGAGAGAATGAAGGAAAGAAGATTTAGAAAGAGGATTGGGCTGACAAGCTTGATGGTACTGACTTGGGAGTGCTGTTCAATGAGAATATGGCTCAGCTGTGTATAACTGAATCGGACTGCTTCATGATGGGCTTCAGCGCACCGTTAGATTATACCAAGTTCATCGTCGACGCGGCCATAAAGGAAGTAAAGAATTGGTCCATCGAGTCTTCTGATGTGCAGGTCGTCTATCCTGAGTCCAAGTTTGAGTTGGAGTCTGTAATCGAGGGCACGTTTGTTGGTGCTCCTCTTCCTGCTTTTACCGTCAAGTTTGTAATCCCTTCTGTTTCTAATGAAATGAACAAGATTTTCGGTTACTCTGCTTTGTTTGATTTATTTCATATGCCTTCCGACGATTTTGAATTCGACGGGGATATCCTTGAAGAAATAAAACTTTTAATAAAAAGAGAAGAAGAAATGCGTGCCCAACCAATAATTGAAGAAACTTTGTCAATAAATCTGGGCCTTGGTTTGGGCTTCCCAAAAATTAAGGCATTATATGCTATCTTTCACAGTAAACATCATCTCCTAGATGGATTTGTTGAAGTATCTGTTCGAAAAGTCGGCACTGACAGGAAGGCTGGCTCGATGGTTGCTGCTATTATCAGAGTTCGATCTAAAGTACGTCACCCGTAAGTCAGTCAAAGGCAGGGCAGTGGCAGAATTCTTGGCTGATCAACCAATTGAAGGAGGTGAAGACACGGAATTTAGTTTCCTGACGAACAGCTAATGAATGTTGGGGATGAAAAATAGACTCTATATTTTGATGGCGCATCCAATCAATATGGCTACGGAATAGGAGTCCTTTTTGTCACTCCCGACAAATCGCATGTCCCCTTATCATTAAAGCTCAATTTTTAAGTCACCAACAATCAGGCTGAGTATGAAGCATGTTTAGCCGGATTGGAGGCATCCTTAAAATTAGGGGCAAGAAAGCTGGAAGTCACCGGAGACTCAGCACTAGTGGTTTCACAAGCAATAGGGGAATAGAAGGTCAGGAACTTAACCTTAATTCTTTATCATTAAGAGTTGGGGAAGCTGATACCATGTTTTAAATCAGTAATCTTTACCCATGTGCCGAGACTATAGACAAGTTGGCCGATGCACTGGCCACCCTAGCATGCATGATTGACATACCGCCCGGAGTCTGAATGAAGCCCTTGATAATTGAGCAGAAGAGAAAGCCGGCATATGAGATGACAACCACAATCGAGGAAAGCACTGACGACCTTCCATGGTACTTTGACATTCAGAACTTCGTAGAGAAAGGAGAATATCCCAAGTTTGCCAGTAAAAAGTACAAAAGGGCGATACGACGACTATCTGCACAATTTGTCATTTGCAGTGGTAGACTATACAAACGAGGACATTCTGGTGTCAATAAGCTATGCGTCAACAATGAAGAGGGTCAAGAACTAATGAAGGAAATCCACGCAGGAGTCTGTGGGCCACATATGAGCGAAAATATGTTAGCCAAGAAAATCATACGGCATGGATACTTTTGGATGACGATGGAAACAAATTGTATTCAGTTTGTGCGGAGGTGTCATAAGTGCCAGATTCACGCAAACCTTAAGCACGTTCCCCTGTCTCAGCTGTATAACCTGACGTCACCAAGGCTGTTCTCAGTATGGAGCATTGACGTGATTGGTAGAGTAACCCCGAAGGCATCCAATGGACATAAGTTTATCCTGGTGGCCATTGACTAATTCACCAAGTGAGTGGAAGCAGCTTCCTACTCAGTATTGAAGGCCTCTTATGTCACTAAGTTTATCAAGCAAAACATCATTTGCCGATACGGGGTACCGCATGAAATTATCTTGGATAATGGCTCACATTTCCAAGGAGAGGTTCTGGATCTTTTCGAAGAATACCGGATAATGGCTCATAAGTCCTCGCCATATCGGCCGCAGACCAATGGAGCAGTCGAGGCAGCAAACAAGAACATTAAAAAAATTATGCAAAAGATGATCAACTCACATAAGGATTAGCCAGAACACCTGCCATTCGCACTTTGGGGATACCAAATGTTAATTAGAACTTCAACAGGAATAAACGCCATACTCTTTAGTGTATGAGATGGAAGCCGTACTTCCCATTGAGGTGGGAATCCCCTCACTAAGAGTAGTGGCCGATGCCAGTATTCCAGAAGCAGAATGGAAGAGGAACCGAATGGAAGAGTTGCTTTTGTTTGATGAGAGAAGGCTGCAGGCTCTGTTTCATGTACAAGGTTATCAAAGGAGGATAGCCCGAGGGTTCAATAAGAAGGTCAAGACCCGGGATCTTAGAGAAGGAGATCTAGTCCTTAAGGAAATCAGAGCTCCTATCTTTGACCCGGGGGCAAATTCAAACCAAATTGGTTCAGACCCTTTCTCATTAAGACCATCATGACCGGTGGTGCAGTCATCATTATGGATCTGGATGGCAATGCATTCTCCACTCAAGTTAACCTCGATCAACTCAAAAAGTACTATCCTTGAGGTAAACATAAAGATAAAATAAAAGCTCGCTGAGTTGAAAACCAAAAAGGTAACTGAGGTAAAAGTTAGAACAGCCCGTAAGGTCAAAAATCCGAAAGGGTGACCTTGGCAAAAGTTAGGGCATTACAAAAGGAGAGCGTCAATACCCGAGTGAAAATCGAGCCCGAACTACGTTAAGTCTTGATTCCACTTTTTGGGATACGTAGACAACTTCTTCTAAGAAGTCCGGCCACATTCTTTGTTTTTTTTTAACCATCTTTGAATCTGAGTAAGACTAACGCAAATTAATTTTTGAATTCTGATAATAAAGTCATTAAAACTTTGGATAAATTTAAATCATCTTAAACGTAAAGTGGGAGTTTGTCATTATTTCGATCAGAATTACAAAGTCTTGAGTAAAAGGAAGGGCATGCAAGTCATAAACTTTACAAAAAAAAAAGAAGAGGAAAAGCTGTGGAATTTTCAAATTAAAGAAGAGGTTCTCAAATCCTCCTCCTTTTCGCTGCATGTTTCTCCTCTTCTCTATCTTCCTTTTCCCTATCTTGTGTCAACCATGTCTTGTATTTGGCAGAAAGCTCGGGGCACTACAGCTCCTGCATCTCCAAACACGAACGAGAAGGCCAGGCATCCCGATACTGTGCTAAAAAAGGAGCTCACAATGCAGAAGAAAATAGATGACCTCGAATGCTGGGAGATATGATCTGACTTCGCTCGAACTGCCGCATGATCCTATGAGGATAATAGAAGGTAGTTTGACGCAGGCCGACCAGCAGGACACCAGGGTGATCCATAGTGGTCTGAGTCATAGTAGAAATCCGCCACCAAGAGCACTGCCAGGTAATGTCTGGGCCAGTCAAAGTAGAAAGATACCATCGCGAAGATGCCTCAGTGTCACATATTTGATAACGCGGGCAGTAAAGGAAAGCAGCGACATTATGCCTGTCAGTGGGAGGCTTCTATACAAGATTTACCTTCTCCATCAGCCAGATTTGTAGCAAGAGTTAAAATAGTAAGAGAAAAGCTTTGCAGTATGACAGAGAACTTGATGTTAAGATCACCTGGAGAAGTAAAGGGCGGCTAGCAAAGGTGGTGGTTCCGCCATAATGAACAGCGTCCAAGCCCAGCAGTGTCTCAGCCAAAACCAGGGGCACGAAGTCTCTCCCCATCCACATTTGGCCAGCAATGTCAACCAGGACACAACCAACCTGCCCATCGGAAGGGACAAGTAGATATTGGGCAAGGAGGCAGAAGCAAAGTGCATAACGGCGCCGTAGCAGAAAGTCTAGATCGTTGAGGTCACCAGTAGGATGAAACCTCTTAATAAGCCATGGAATATCAAGACAGTCACCCGAGGTAAGACGAGAAGCCTCCATCTTAGATAGACCGCAGAGTTACATCACCTGCTGCCGAGCAGAGAGAAAGGGAGTGGGGACAATAACAGAATTTTGCGGAGTCAGGTCCAACATGGCAGCAAATTCCTCTATAGTGGGTCAGAGTTCTTCAAGACCAAATCGGAAGACATGAGACGGCGGATCCCACAGTTATGCAGCAGCCATCAGTAAAGGTTTGTTAATCTTAACATTCCTCAGTAAGCAAAGGGCATTAAGAGCGAAAGGGGCAAAGTTCAAACGTTCGATATGGGAGAATTCCTCAATCCATGGAGAAAGAGGATTTCCCATCTGAATTCGAGCAACAAGAAATGGGGTCTCCAAGACAGTATTTATAGGGTAGAAAAGGGCAAAAAATCAAAAATTTGGTAAAAGGCACACCTATTGTGGCGGCCGCTACATTGGAATTGGCGACCGCCAACTTCAAAAAGCACAGTACAGTGACATTAGCCCTTTGACTAGGTGACTGCCGAGTTTGAAATAGCAACCGCCATGTCAGTTTCCTTGAAAGTAGCAACTGCCATGTTGGATCATGGCGACCTAACATGGCGGGTATGGGACAGTTTGTAGTTTGTGTGATTTGTATCAGTTGGGGCACCTGAATTATGCATCCAAGATAGTTTGAACAACAAATAAAGAAAAATCATGTAACAGATGGACAGAAGAAGTAATAAATAGTACTAAGGTCCAAAGTACATCAAAAAAGTAGTAGTGTGTAAGAAGGTAAAAATTGGGGCACCCAGGCCCAATAAACAGCAAAATGGGGCACGCAGGCCCATAGATCAAATAGATGTATCAAACTGGGGCACGCAAGCCCATCAAAATAAATATATCAAGAAATAAATGAAGCTGGGGAAGGGGAAAGCTCTCCCTCTCACTAATGCCTGGGGCAAACTCGCCGAGAAGGGTCGACCTCCTCTGAGCTGTCATCCTCGAAGAGTTTGTCAAAGTCATCACCGTCGTCACTACTAGAGGAAGAAACAACTCTGGATCGACTCCGAGCAGATGAAATCGACCCTTTAGAACGAGACCGAGAGGACGCCCGAGAACCACGACCTCTAACCAGGGTTGGGGCCGGAGCTGGAGCCTGTGGCGGCACTACGCTGGTGACTGGAGCTGGAGGCTACCAAAAGAAAAGCAAGACTCAGAGCAGAATGAAGATAAGAAAATGCAAAAAAAGTAAAAAGAACACGCAAGCTACTCACAACGGCTACTGATGTGAAAGCAATGCCAACTGCCCGCATCGAGGCATCCATCTGTCGGACCATCACTCTCATGCCGGTGACCATCAGCATCGTCCGGTCTAACCAAGCCTGATTGACCTGTAGAAGAGAGCAGTTTAGATAGATAAAAAAAAAGTGACTGAAGGAAAAGGTAGAAGACAAACCTGGCCGATGTTAGCCCTAAACTCCGGTACTGGCGGAATAGGAACCGACAGAGAAAAAGGAAATCTATAAACTACAGTCTGGATGTCCCATGGGATCTCTGGGCCCCTCACCTCGCCAGCAGCATCACCAGCAGCTCCCGCAGCTCCAGCTCTGGGACCAGTAACTCCAGCAGCATCGACATCGGCAGCCTCTGGTGCTCGCCTCCTGCCACCCGGGGTAGCCAGGCCAGGACCTAAGGGACCCATTAGGTGCGCCCAGGCCCAGGCTTTGTAGTCCCCCTTTGCCACTAGTAGCTTCGAAACTGGGGTCCCCACCGTCTCTAGCAGCAAGTCGACGGGGCCCAGATGATCAGTCCGGCACATATAGACTGGAGAGACCACTGGGATCCGGAAGTGATCCAGGCCAAGCGAATGGCAAACCACTCGCTCTCCCAGATTGTACTCCTGTCCAAATGGACCCTCCAACAAGATCCGCCTGGAAGTGATGTCTCATCTACGCATCAAGTCTGCGCCAGCCCGATCCTCAACTCCCTGCTAGACGCCCCAGTGAACCTGTAAAGTGCAGTGAACAGAACAATATACAGTAATCATAGTGCAGTATCAGTAAACGGAATACAGTAATCAGTATGGTACAGTGCAGTGAACAGTACGGTGTTGAGGGTAATGAAGAGTAAGTAGGGATACCTGGTCGGGAGTCAGCCGGTCCAACGAGACCCGAAATCGGTCAATGTCCTTTCTCCCGGCCTTCTTTCTCTTTAGCCCTTGGGACCATCGGGCTGCATGAGAAATAACCAGAGGGTCTACCGTAGAGTTCGTCGGGACGTGAAGCCCGAGGAATTCATAGGTCCACAACTGCAAAGATGAAGATGTCAACCAACAGAAATAATAGATAACAAAAATAGATGAAGAACTGCAGAAACTAAATTGTACCTCTCAAACCCTCCAATATCCCCTAATGTTGAGCTCTTGAGGGAACCGGGTTAACGTCCGCATAAAACTATAGAGAGTAGCCAGAGCAGCGCCGCTCCTGTCGTACGAAGCGACCCGATCAAGACAAGCCAGGCCGCCCAAGTAATGTAAGTGAACGGTATTCTCCTTGTTCGAAAACAAGGAGGTACCGAACATATACATAAGAAAGTCTTGGGCGACCCACTCGTAGTGGCGAGGCTCGGTGCACTGAAAGTGTCAGAAGCGGTCGAAGAACCAGGTGTATCTGACTCGATCCCGGTCCATCTGCGCGGGGACAGCTCTGAGGAAGTACAGCAGTGCGTCGGTCGACTAGGATATAGACGGATCAAACAGGATGGGGCTCCTCCAACCCGGATGCCAGTAAGAAGGACAAAGTCCAGAGGCGTCAGAGTAGCCTCGAAGGTAGTGAAGTGGAAAGCGTTGATGGTATCCCACCACCGCTCGGCCAGGGCTGTCAGCCACACCCGGTCGTTGCTCGTCCTACCCAGCAAGGATATGAAACGAGCAAAACCAGAGGCATTAATATAAGGCCAGCTGGGAGCAGGAAGGGCATCATACCACTCTAACACCTTCTCGGAGGGTGAACCTCCAAAGCCTCGGACGTAGTGGCCAGCCTGTAAAAAGAAGACAGATAGAGAATACATAAAGGACAGATCGAGCAAGCAAACTGCAGAGAAACAACTTAAAACAAAACCTAGGTTCCTTCGGTCCTTCTAAGCCCTAGAAAATTAGGCGCCCTAACCCTAGGTTCATAATTTCTGCACATCCTAGTAACCCTAAGCCCTGGTGCACCAGGCAAATCTCTATCATTCTATGCTAATGCTCTTCTCAAGTATAAAAAAAAAATCTCCATTTCGTTTGACATTTGTTTTTTGCCCCTTTTACCATAACCTTTTAGGATTAATTATCTAGGAATCTTTGAAAATTAGACCCAAACATAACAAAAAAAATAAAAAAAAATAAAAAAAATAATAATAATAAAATCTTCATAAAAATCTCTGAGATCTTCTAGCTTTTGCTTAAGATTTTTCGCAAAATGTCTAGGATTTTCTAACAATTTTTTCAAATTTTTCTTTAAAATTTTTAGGATTTTCTAATATTTTTTGTAAAATTTCTAAAATTTTCTGACATTTTCTTAAAAACTTTTCCTCAAAATTTTTAGATTATTCTAAAACATCTTCTTAAAATTCCTCATTAATTTTATTTTTTTAGGGTTTTCTAAAAATTTCAAAGATTTTTTAAAAGGTTTTTCAAATTCCATAAGACTTTCTAAGAATTTTCCTAAGTTTTCTAAGTTTTTTCTTAAAATCTCCAAGGATTTCTCTTGATTCTCTAAAAATATTTTCCTAAATTTCTTGAAGTATCCCTTAAACTTCTAATTTTATGATAAAAATTACCCCTATAATTTTCATGCTCAAAAAATAAAAATAGAATTTCTCCCCCTTAATTTTTATGATTTTCCTAAAAAAAAAGAGAAAATTCTAAGATTTTTCTCAAAAAGTTATGAGATTTTTCTAAAAATTTCTAGGATTTTTTTAAAAATTTCTAAGATTTTTTTTAAAAAAAATTCTAAGATTTTCTTAAAATTTTCCTCAAATTTATATGATTTTTTT